>OVAN01003449.1:0-29075 GCA_900406275.1 Anastatica hierochuntica
TATATATATATATATATATATCAATTTAGAATAATTTGCTAGGAAACCAATGTTTCGTCTGGCTACTTTCACAGTTTGAAGGATTTTATAAACATATCTCAATTCGAAAAGATAAGATATTGTAAGATAATTTGTAGGATTCGTAGAATAATGTCATTTTCTTTGATAATGCCAATAATGTCGCAATTTATTGGTCACTTCCATTATAGTGGAGCTTTTTTTCATTTCCCAATCAAAATCCAGATTCCTTCCTTTTATATACTTATATTTTAGTGTGGGCTGATTAGGTACATTACCTGTTTCGTAAGCAATAATCTGCCAATCACAGAACGTAATCTTCATTTATTAATCGACCGATCAAACATCATCATACATATACATCATACTTCCAATCAAGCATGATTCATGTATATTATATGTGTGTGTTGGCATGTCCTACGTTTCTGTCGTGTTGTTTGTATTCGGTTTCAGTGTCGTTCTTTGACCAATTTGATCTCATAAAAATACAATCATTAACATAAATCATAAAAAGAGTGAGAGAGATCACTCATCTCTGTTTTCCGTTGAGCTTTGACCGATTTGTTCTGCTTTACACTGTTTGTTGCGAAAAAGTCCAGTTCAAATAATTATTGGGCCATCTTCTCAACTATTAAATTTTTTTTCCCGGCTAAAACTTTTGTATTAGATCGTCAAATGATTGTACATAAGATGAAAGAGATTACAACAACCACTTGAGCACTAAAAGTTTATTAGAAACTCTTGCCTCTTTAGCAATGAAATCAGCTTCCATGTTGGTCTCCCTTCTAATTTCTTGGAAGAAAAAATTGTTAGAGCATTTAGCTAAGCTCTTTATGTCACCAACCATGATAGCTATACCTCTTATTCTCTTACATTTATCTGACGGCATTTGAGTTTCTATTCTCATGTGAAAGTATAAGAGTTATGAGTCAGGAAGAGAATGAGCCGAGAAACAACAACACCAACGAGGCCCATGATGGTGTGAAACAACAAACAACGTTGCACCAAAGCTACTCTGCCTCCTCTGTTTCAAACAGTCATCAAAATGCAAAACACACACTTAGCATAAAGGGTACAAATGCACCAGCTCAACAAATACAGCTATTCAACCGTTTTGATTCTCTTGGTCTAAGTGAGATCACGTGTTATTGAAGACAAAAAGAACAATGACAATAAAAACAAAATCTAATATATATATACATACATATGAGCATGATGTAATCGATTTCGAGTATAAATCAATAATACAAAGAAAGTTTCTCTTCAAAACATCTTCTTTTCTCTGTTCTCTCAGCTCATATCTTTGAGCTTTCAAGAGTTTGTTATCTCCTTGGAATGTGATGGTACCATAATTTAGTCTTCTCACGTGGTACACAACCGCCCTCAGAGCCATTGTTTCAGCTTCCAATGGAGATGATGTAGAGGGAATGGCTGAGGAAGCTTGGAGTATTGGTTTTTTTATCCTCATTATATAAGATTCACTCTGTACCTGTCCTATCCACATCAGAGGTCCATGAAGCATCTACTTTACAAATTTTACCTGATGGAGTTACCTGATCAGTGGCTTGGTTTCTCTGGTGTTGAGGAGCAAATATTTCTTCATATTGTTGTTCCTCCGTTTTTGCAGTCTCAACTATTAAATTTAAATAAAAATGTATTCGCCGTGTAGACTTTCAAAATTTGAAAACTTTTTATATTCCTCTCTTTCTTTCTTTCAAAATAAGTGATGCTTTAATCCTTGTTCTAAAAATTCTAGCCTAGATCGATTACTTCTCCGCATATCCGTTAGTCAGTGATCGTCCGATTAGTCTCCGTCTAGATCCGATTTTTCCAACACTGTCACTATTTAACCTATGAAATCAGACTTATAACTAAAATTGACCACTTAAATTAGACAAAAATTGCTATAATCTTTAAATCAAATAAATTAGTTAGTTTTAGTCTACAAATAAGTCAAAAGGATCTATAAATCACACTTATAAAATTTATTGTATATTTATAAAAATGATTAGAATTAAAAATACCAAAATAATCTAAAAACTAATCTCCGATAAATCTCGTGTAATCTTTGATTTTCTAGTTAATCGCTAGGCTCAATGTCGCCGCTCGACTAGCGCTTAACGAGTTCTAGAACATAAACAAAAAAATTTTGTTTTATAATAAATGATGTTTCCCCATTTCGAAACAAAGTTATTTAATTTCTATTGGTAATGACAATTTATTATCATTGGTTGTGTTATTTTTACTTGATGAAACAAGAAAAATTGTATTAAAGTTTTTACTTTCCTAGTTTATGTGTATTTTCCATAAACATCTAACATAAAACAGATGGAACAGTAGTTTTAAAATAAAAGCCATATTAATTTTGTTTTAAAAAATAATTGGAAGACGTGTGATTTTTGACTATCAAAAATAAGGGTGCACATAAACCGGAACTGAAAAATCAAACCAGAGAATCGAAAAAATTCAAACCCAATTGGATTTCTAAGAATTATGAATTGTAGATAATTTTAGAGAACCAAAAGATTGTAACCGGACTAAAATATTTTGAGTACTCAAAAATAATCGAAAAAACCAAAAGTATCTAAAAATATTTAAAAGTAACTGAAAATTCCAAAAGAATACACGAATAGTTACCGAAATTTGATCATAATTGAATCGAACCAATGGTTTCTATATAGTTACTAACTTTCAAAAATTGAATTAACCGAAAACATAAGGGATCGAACTATAAAAACTAAAGAACTAAATGTCCATGCATGATCAACACACGTCCAAAGTCGGATCTAATTGCGAAACCAAATATTCCAAATGTGGTTTTGATGAAGGTGTTCAAGACGGATGTTAAGACAATCGATTGAAGAAAAAAGAAAACGGCTCAAACTTCACATTTTTCTATTACGATTTTTTCACTATCTTTACAAGCTTGAGGTTTGTTATTTAAATAGGAGCAGGCTATACAATCCCTACCTACACATGTCCTCTTGTTCCTCTTCATCAAAAGAGGCTAATACATTAAAGAAATTTCACAGAAGGAGTTCAGTTTTTGTCTTCCTCTTGGCGACACTCTTCTCTACAAGTTGTACATCACAAGTTTTTGGTGTGAAGTAGAGAAGCGCTTCTGGTGGGCTTTTGTTACTGAACTTCACGATTTCAGGTTTAGGCTTCTCCAAGCCTTATATCCTTCCTCCTTGAATCTTCTATTTATGTTCTGTTCTTTCTTCACACTTCTCTGTTTTCTCATTGATCACTATTACCATCTCTGTTTTTCTGATACCCCCCCCCCCCCCCCAANCAACACCAAGTTTTTTTTTTCACTACGACAAAGGTTGTACGAAGCATTGACATTATAAATATATCCGCGATTTGCAATGTTGTTGGTATGTGACGAGTCTCAATGGCACTGGTAGAAACTCTTTCCCTGATATAGTGATAATTAGATTCAAAGTGCTTAGACTTGTTGTGAAAGCTCGGATTTACATTGAGATTTATAGCAGAAAGGTTGTCACAATGTAGAGTCGCTGTGTTTGGTTGACTAGCGTGCAAGTCACGTAGAATCTGTGACAAAAAGACAATGTTGCATTTGGTTGACTAGTGTGCAAGCATTGTTTCTGCCAAGACTCGATATTCAACCTCTGTTGAAGATCGAAAGACTGAGCGTTGTCTTTTTGCCGACTAGGACACAATGATTGAGTCTAAAAAGGTGCAGAAACCGGTTGTTGTCCGTCTTGTTTCGTTAGACCCTGCCCAATCGTTTTCGTTGCACGTTATTATAGACATATCAGTTGTTCATCGAAGATGAATTCCGAAAAGTGTGGTTCCTCTTATATATCATAATATACGCTTGAGCATTTAGAAGTCATAGACTGTTGGCAAGTGCATTCTTTGGCAAACGAAATTCACAATAAACTGAAAATTCGGGCTCGTTAGAGTTAAGTACATATATGACAAGGCTTCTTTACATGTCGTTGTGTCTAGTCTCGTTGGTAGTGGTGTTTTCATAGAATTTCAAGTAGACATATTTTTGCTTGATGTAATATATCCTCTGCATATTTATGTTGATTCAAAAACAATCCATCAATGTATTCTTCAACTTGAATTCCCAGAAAATAGTGAAGCTTCCCCATGTGTTGTCATTCTGAATTATTTGTTGAGACTGTCTAACAATGTCTGCATAAACGTTGAATCATTCCTAGTCAGCATAATGTCATCTACGTTGAGAAGAAGCACCAAAGTCTTGTCATTTTGATGATACGTGTAGAGATATGGATCATTTTTGTTGCAGGTAAAACCAAACTCTATTAAGAAGTTAGTGAATCGGTCATACCATTCCCTTGGAGCTTGTTTTAATCCATAATTTACCTTATCCAGCTTGCAAACATGAGAAGGATACCTCAGATATTCACAGCCAGGAGGTTGAGACATAAAAACCTCTTCCTTTTAGCCCTCATGTAAGAAAACATTTTTAACATCTAGTCATGTAGTCTTTCAACTCTTAGTTGTAGCATCATCAAGGACAAGATGTATTGTGGCTATTCTAACAACGAGGCTGAAAATTTCTAAGAAATTCATCCCTTCTGCTTGATCATAACCCTTTGCCACAAGTCTTTCTTTTGGTTTGTTTCACGATTCATCGAGATTGAGTTTTTTCTTAAACACCCACTTGCTTCCAAGAAAACTCGTTGATGGTGAATGTTTTGGTGATATGCATATTGTCCATTTCATCATTTATAGTTGTATTTCAACATTAAGAACCTCAACCACACTCTTTATTGGGGTAAAAAACTGTCACAACGAAATCAATGTCTAAAAGCACCACAGAAATATTGTCTCTCTTTTAGAAACAAAGAACATAAGAAAACTATCAAATCCGAGGCTCTTAGCGCTTATAACACATTCTCCCGACCAAACAACGAAACCCCATATCCAGTAGACCGTAGGCAGATACTCCATGAAGTCTTATCACCCGCAAGCGACTAGACATGAAAGTATCAAAATCGACGCCCGAGACTTCTGAATAATTTCCGAAAGATCTCGAGAGACAAGTTTCGGGGCGAGAATTAATCACTGTAAACATCGGATAACCGCATCGCTCCCAAGACACAAGCAAGGTCTAGTCGCCCATGGGCGACTAGACTCATCATGAAGTCTAGTCGCTCGTGGGCGACTAGACACGAGCAAAGTCTAATCGCCCATGGGAGACTAGACTCATCGCAAAGTCTAGTCGCCCACGGGCGACTAGATACGAGCAAGGTCTAGTCGCCCACGGGCAACTAGACTCATCGCAAAATATAGTCGCCCATGGGCGATTAGACACGAACAAAGTCTAGTCGCCCGTGGGCGACTAGACTCATCATAAAGTCTAGTCGCCCACGAGCGGCTAGACTCATCACGAAGTCTAGTCGCCCGCTGGCGACTAGATACGAGCAAGGTCTAGTCGCCTACGAGCGACTATACTCATCGCAAAGTAAGGTCTAGACACGAGTAAGGTCTAGTCGCCCATGGACGAGTAGACACGTACAATGTCTAGTCTCCCATGGGCGACTAGACCGTGTCCTCTCCATCACTCTCTCCTTTGGATCTTTACTCGACTATCTATCGTTTCGCCTCGATTGGAATTTTCGCTAAAGTTTTGCGATAACAATTGTAAAGACTTATTCATTTCGTAAAAGATTTGAATCAATCGTATAAAACGATAACGGTTAACTCGAACATCGATATTATCTTAACTATACGATTGGTCTTGTCATTTGCGAAACAATTATCGTGTAATCGTGCGAAGAACGCCTTTTCCGAAAGAAATCATAAAAATCACTTAATTGCAAAGCGGCCCACTAAGACGCTGACACTCCGGCTACGAACGGCACCACGGTCAACGCTGACGAAAACACCGCGGCGTTCGAGGAGATCAAAAAGATGTTCTCGACTCTTGAAAAGAAGTCAGCCAAACAAGATAAACTAACTAGCTCTCTCGCTAAACAGGTTGGAACCTTAACCACGAGGACTAAAACTATTCTTTCACGTGGAGCTACCGGAATTCTTGGAAGAAGACTCGACTTCATAATTCCGCTCGACAGACCCCATAACGTGCAGGAAAAACTGTCGGAACAAAATCCCGACGAAATCACCCCTGTCGTGGCAGGGAACAACGTGGATGACCTTCCGACTTTCGAGAAGGAGACGGAAGAAAATGAAGTCGAGCAGATCAACTTGGACTTCAGCAATCAATCCGATCCCACAAGATGAAGAAGAAGAAGAAGAAAATATCTTTTGGGTAGAGCAGGAGGAATAGGCCGAAGAGCAAACCAGAGTCATTCGCAGTATACGCCGACCATCTTGTAAAACTGCTAGCGATGATCTCGACGAGATTCGTAATCTTCGTGACTACATCACAAACATAGCGGCAGAGGTTAAAAGCGGTGAAATCGAAAATTCACCATGCGACCAGTGCTGCGACAGAGATCGGTAGGCTCCTCGAAGAGGCTCAGAAAACTCCATTCACTACTTGCATAACCAACACCAAAGTCTCAGATCCCGGGAAGGTGAAAATCCCAATGTATGACGGAACCACCGATCCAAAAGCTCGCCGACAGACTTTCCAGATCGCAATGGCAAGATCCAAACTCAAGAAAGGCGAAAAAGACGTTGGCTTCTGCTACCTCTTCCTCGAACATCTCCAAGGAGCGGCCCTCGTGTGGTTCTTTCGTCAAAGAAGAAACTCCATCGGAAGTTCTCGACAACTCTCCTCAGAATTTCTCAAACAATACTCCATGTTTATGGACAGAGAAATCTCCGACGTTGATCTGTGGAGCATGTCCCAAAAAGAGGACGAATCTCTCCGAAATTTCCTGAAAAGGTTGAAGATAGTGATGTCGAGAGTCAGCGGGATCAACGACAAGGTGGCAGTAGACACGCTCAGAAAAACCCTTTGGTACAAGTCAAAGTTCAGGAGGTGGATAGCTCTCGAAAAACCACGCACGATTCAAGATGCGCTTCATAAGGCTACGGGCTTCATCATCATCGAAGAAGAAATGAAAGTTCTATCGCAAAAACACAAACCAGTGAAGGCATCCTCAAAAGACGCTACCTCAGAGCAAAAGACGAAAAATAAGATCCCTTGTAACGAAAAATATGTCCACCATGAGGGAGAAGACGTCCAGGGGGCACATAATTACGCTATTTACTACTCGTCTGAACAAGAGAGAACATCGGGGAATACATGGACGCGAAACACGACGTACAATGAGAAAACCTTCTACGAGTTCCACCAAACAAAAGGTCACTCCACTGCAAACTGCAAAGTTCTTGGAGCAAGACTTACGACAAAACTAATCGCGGGGGAAATCTCAGACATAACCAGCATAAAAGACCTCATGCGCGATTCAGACCGCAAACCCAAAACCGATAAGGCAACCCCAGGAGACGCCACGTCTCGAGGAACTCAAGCGGACGGAAAACACGGAAGGAGACCTGATGACAAAGGCAACGATGCCAATCGTCGCAAAGTAAGTATCATCATCGAAGGATCGCAATACTTACCTGACATCGTCTCATCGACAAAGTCATACCACCGAAAGGCCGAGTCAAGTGAAGACTTTTCTACGCCACTCGACATCTCGAATGACATGATCGCTTTTGAGGAATGTGAAACTATCGGAATCGACAAACCTCATAGCGATCCCCTCGTGATCGATCTTATCATAAAAGATGTAGAAGTCGACAGGGTACTCATCAACATAGGAAGTATCGTCGATGTTATCTTTCACGATACCCTCAATAGGATGAAAATCGACTTATCCGAGGTCACACCTGCGCCAAAACAACTCACACGTTTCTCGGGTACGACGTCAATGACTCTCAATTCGATTAAGTTCCCGGTGATGGCCAAAGACATCACGAAAGTCGTCGATTTTGCGGTCGTAGACCATCCTGCCATCTATAATGTGATCATGGGAACACCATGGATAAATTCCATGAAGGCAGTCTCATCGACCTACCACTTAGGCATCAAATTCCCGACTCCCAACGAAATTGCCGCAATTCGAGGATGCAAAAACAGTCGCGACTCGGCATCTTAGCCGAGCATAAGCTAAGATAAGTCGCAATGACACCCATGGTAAAACCCAAACGAATGAAGATAACTCGATCGTCAGTCGAAAACACTTCGGAAAAAGACACGCCATAATCATCGACTCAAGAAGCGGCTCAATCTGAAGGAAACAAGCAAACTTTCGAGCACAACGTTCTCAACACCATAGAAATTCGTCGACCCAACTGTAGTCATCACGACTGAAACGACCGATGCAACTCTGCCAAACGAGTAATCACTCACGACAACAAACTGAGCTACGAGACGGTTTGATCCTCGAAATAGGTACATAGGCAGCTCTTCGCAAGAAGAGTTCAGTTGTTCCCCTCTCTAAAAAAGGGGGAGTGGGTATACGTATACTCGTATACTCCCACATTTTGTACTCAACACTTTACAATACGTTTCAACAATAAAAAACTTTTATTTTTTTTCGTATAACCCGGAAATGGAAATCATATGAGAAAAACCTTCATAATGAATCTTGACTAGAACATGATTCGTTAACACGTTCTACCACTAAACGGAAAATCTTTCGAGAAGAAGCGACACGTTGATAATTTCCGAGGAACATACTTTCGAACTCGATCAAAAAAATTCTAAAAACAGTCGACGCAAGACTATAAATCAAATCCATACTGAGAAAAAGACAAGTACTTGTTCTTACTTCGTTCCCGTCGATTGGCCCCGATGGACGAATTTATCACTTACCTTAACCTACTCTTCACGAAGAGTCAGTTCTCATACATCCAACACAAGGATAAAAGCGCTATAAAAACTGAAATTTTGGTCATCACTTTCAGACGACTTCGAAACTATCTTTGGAGAGATGATTGATTCCCGATTGATGCAAGTCATATAAGACGAGAAGTTATCGCATACTTCAACATCGAGACGTAACCATGTCGAAAACGCGAACGAGAAACGTAAGCCAGAATTAGTCACCGCACACCCTAAAGCCGAGAGTAAACCTAGGTCTTGCCCTAAACTCAACACACTAGTCTCTAACATCTCCAAACATAGTATCTAACTGATACGAGATCCCAAAACTTGTCTCGTCGCTTATACTCGCAAGTCCTTAAAACCCGAAAAAACCAATTTTTTGAAAACTCGCACCCGAAACGGGTAAACGAACATAACGATTATCCAAGAGCTAGATCTGAGACGACGACTCATAATCTTGCCTCCATATTACTCGTGTACTAATAAAACTAGAAACGAAATCCATTAAAAGTCACAAGAAAACAGGGGTTCAAAGTCATACGCGACCGACCCCGACAAACTAAAAGCGGCCACACTCGGCAAAAACAAAAGCGTAACTCAAACATGGAACATTCTCCCTACACGTATAAACATCTACTACTCACAAATCACACTCGTAATAACTTGATATCGAGAAGTATTTGACACCAAACATGCTCGGATCTCGGTCCATCGTATCCTCTTCTCCCCGGGTAGTGGTTCTGACTTCCTCTGAGTCAAGAGAGACAGCAATCGGAGCCAATCACTCCCAAATCCTCTTTTCGATTGGAGGGACAGAAGACTCCACGTTCTCACATTTCTTCATATGACCGGACATCTTGTCCATCTCAGCGCAATAAGAGTAATTGGGAAGTTGGGTGCACCACAAAGAACCTACGAAACCACGACACTCACGATACTCCCCGAAGGACTGGTGTGCATGCTTGAACTGGTCAAAGTCGACCACAAACTGGGTCGAACGATCAGCTACAACTGAGGTAACCTCGTGCTTTCCACGTCTGTACGCACGGCGGACCTGAGACGCTTGTTTCAGTGTCAACTCCTTTTCACAAAAGGAAACCGCTTCGATCTCTCTCTTCAAGCGGGAGTTCTCCTCCTCGAGTCTCTCGGCCTTGAACTGAGCCGTCTGCACCTCTAAGCCATTTGCCCTAAGGGCTTCATCCATCACATGGATACCCTACAAAAAGGGGTTCTTTAAAAAATTAGAGGCAAAATCATATGAATAAACAAAGTCACATCATATGGTCGAAAACTATAACCCCCATGCACAATCGTGAGGCTTCCGTATACTGCCTCGACCTAACGAACCTTGCGTCAGCCGTAGGTTGATTTGATGGAATGTCAAAAGAGGCGAGGAAGGCGTCGAATTCAGACTCATCTCTGAAAGGCGGCAGTGAAAGCTGACTTGTACCGCTTCCATCTCCACCTAGGAGATCATGGCACCACGCCTCCAAAGATGACCCCCTCATGTCATTGGCAACGCGGCCCCCGTCGACGGTAGCGCATTCGTTCATAGGGGACCTCTCCCTCTCCTTATCGGGAGACATCTCGTACGGAATAAAGCCGTCCATGTCCATTTACAAATCCTCTTCCGTGACCGTGTGAGGCCGAGCTTGAGTATTGTGATGCTCAACCGTGGTACAAAATCGTTGAGGAGAAAAGTAATCCCACTGGAATGGACCGCCTCGAAGAAGGTCCCTAACAACGAATAAATCTTCCGGATGGAGAGGAAGGGGATCGATGACTGCAAAACAAAAGAGCAGTCATATATCGGTAATCGAAAAGAAAAACGATGGGAGTATCTGAAAACAATACCCGCGGAACCCCATCTACGCCTAAAGACGGGAACGTATTCTTCCTCGACAGAGGCGCTATCTAAACGAACAAAAATATCGTTTGTCCCAACTGTGAAAGATGGACGTAAACGATCGAATCACCGACATATTCTTCCTCGGCTTGAGACAGTACCGAAGCAGCAGACTCACCGACATAGGTAGTCGACGCTCAGGTCCATCCCTCGCTCGTAGCTTAAAACTAAAATCTCGATAAGATGTTGAAGACCAACGAGTGAAAATTGATTGATCGACAAGCCGTAATGATTTAAAAACTGATCTATGATCTCCGGTATGGGAAATCATAGTCGACAGAACATTAAGTTTACCTCGTAGCACGTAAACCAGCCGCGAGGCGAAGAATTGGCCTCCTCTTCATGTTCCGGCATCCGAAATTTCACCTCCATCGGAACTTGACAAAAATCCCGGATGGTGGTGAGAAAAGAATCCCGACATTCGCTCGGCCCGTCGGTAACCCTTCTGAAGCTGGGCCTCGTCAGACACCATGATTCGGGCGGTGGAGGCACAACATTGCATGTAGCACGCCGATATGCCTTTGCCTTCTCAGGATTAATTGAGTGTGGCGATAACTCGATTTTCGACACAATTTTGTTCTCCCGAACTCGTCAATCTTTAGCAGCGAAAATGGACGGTGAAACATTTACGGAAACTCGAGTATTCAAAGCCATAACAAAAGGAGAGAAGAGAGAGATGGAAAGGATAAGAAATTTTATACCTTAAGGAAATTTTCTTGTGAAGATGAGCAAGTGAACGATTTGGAAAGTTACTCTTCATACTTATAGAAAGGGAGATTAACTATTCATCCTTTGACTATTTAGCCATCAATTCCGCCTAACTTACCTAGCGTACCTTACACTTCGCAAGAACACTCCAACGATTCTTGCGAAATGGGGGGCTAACTGCTGGGATCAAAAACGGTCACGACGAAATCAATGCCTAAAAGTACCACAGAAATATAGTCTCTCTTTTAGAAACAAAGAACATAAGCAAACTATCAAATCTGAGGCTCTTATTGCTTAGACCACATTCTCCCCACAAAACATCAAAACCCCGCGTCTAGTCCACCGTTGACAGTTGCTCCGCGAAGTCTAGTCACCTGCGAGACTTCCGAATAATTCCCAAAAGATCTCGAGAGACAATTTTTGGGGTGATAAACAATCACCGTAAACATCGGATAACCGCATTGCTCCCGAGACACAAGCAATGTCTAGTCACCCATGGGCGACAAGACTCATCATGAAGTCTAGTCGTCCGCGGGCGACTAGACATGAGCAAGGTCTAGTCTCCCACGAGCGAATAGACTCATCGCAAAGTCTAGTCGCCCATGGGCGACTAGACACGAGCAAAGTCTAGTCGCCCGTGGGCGACTAGACTCATCATGAAGTCTAGTCGTCTGCAGGCGACTAGACACGACCAAGGTCTAGTCGCTCATGGGCGACTAGACACGTACAATGTCTAGTCTCCCATAGGCGACTAGACCGTGTCCTCTCCATCACTCTCTCCTTCAGATCTTTACTCGACTGTCTCTCGTTTTGCCTCGATTGGAATTTCCGCTAAAGTTTCGCGATAACAATCGTAGAGACTTATTCCTTTCATAAAAACTTTGAATCGATCATATAAAACAATAACGATTAACTCGAACATTGATATTATCTTAACTATATGATTGCTCTTGTCATTTCGCGAAATAATCATCATGTAATCGTGCGAAGAACGACTTCTCCGAAAGAAATCGTAAAAATCACTTAATCGCAAAGCGGTCCAATAAGACCCAAAACGTGACAAAGGTCCTCTTACAATTTCGAACGAGAATGGGCGCAAATACGTTGACGATTTACGAGTTCCGCGAAAGATAAATGGAAAAGACGATAAATGTCAAGTTTAGAGATAAATATGGAAAAATCGAGATGATAAGGAAGATTCTCGCAAAAAAAAATATTCCCGCGGAAGGATAAACTCAAATCAATGGCAGAAAAGAAAAGTGGGCCGACCTATGAAGGCATATATAAGGGATGCAAAGGAGAAGGACGTAGACACACACAAATTTCTACAGAACTTAGCACTTAGAGCGATTAGGTTAGTTTTCCGTTTTTGTTAGCGAGCTGCAAGTCAATTAGGTTTACAAGTCTTACGTTGTTAGAACTAGGAAACTCGCCTACAGCTCTTGCGGCCAAGGCTTATCACCTGTTGTAACGTTCACACGCAAATTCGGAATAAGATCTCAATTGCTCAATTCTTGTTTCGATTCCTTTTTACTTTTACTTTGTCTGTTATTTTGTATTCTGATCTCTTGACGTTTGGCTTAGCAGAAATCCAGGACCTCAATGAAAGTTAGGGTTTCTTGGGTTTCCACTGATTACGAAAATCGACAGTGTGAATTTTGGTTCCCACACTCTTTGATTGTTTCACTAGCCACAAGAGGATAACATGGTTTATACTTCCTAATAACAACTTTTCCTCTTGTAGTCATAGCGTGTTTATTAGGATTAACCTCATCTTGAACTGGTTATAGCTGGTCCTTTACCACCTTGGGAAACTACACTATCAGATCAGGATATTGGATCGCTAGAGATTTATCTCGTCGTTCTTGTGACCACACTATTCAGAGACCATCAGTGGCAACACTGTTGGCACAAGCATGAAAATTAAAAACCACTCAAAAGCTGAAACATTTCGTGCGGCAAAATTTATCAGGATGTCTGGCAACATGCCAATGTTTATATTATAGGCAAATTAGCAAGGAAAAAGGTTGTCCTTTATGCGGAACAGAAGAAGAAACAATCAACCACCTGTTATTTGAATGCCCGCCTTCACGACAAGTTTGAGCACTGTCATCAATCCCCTCCTCCCTTGAGGTCTTCCCGTGCTCCTCTCTTTTCGAAAACTTTTACTATCTGTTCTGGCAGGCAGAGAAATGTGGAGCGGATAAGGCAATCATGCACACCTTCCCTTGGATCTTATGGTTCCTATGGAAAGCACGAAATCGAGTGATCTTTGAGAACACCCGGAATTCGGCACAAGAAATCCTGGACCACGCGATCCATGAAGCAGTTGCGTGGACCTTAGCGAACGAAACCACAAAAGATGACGAGGGAGAAGAAGCCAACATAGTTGCTCCCATAATTTTGTTCCCTCCTGAACCAGGGGAATGTGTTTGTTAGATTGATGGGTCTTGGGCTGAGGGAGTTCCTTTCAGTAGTTATGGTTGGATGGTGTTTGAGGGATCTAGGAAAATACAATGTGGATACAAGAATGCGCCAGACAACCAATCTCCCGTTCATGCAGAACTAGAAGCGTTGATGTGGGTTATGGATTACTTGACCTCAAAGTCCAGAGTTGTCATAGTTTTCGCAATAGTGAGCAAACCGGAGGAGTGGCCTCCTTTGTATCAAAATTAGAAGATTTTAGTATTTTGAAAAACGCTTTCTCGGTGTTCAATATTTTTTATATTTCACGCATTTGAATGTTTCTGCATATGATCTTACCAAGAAGACAAAGTCAAAATTTTTTATCTTCACCATATAAACACCACCATTGTATCGCTTCCCCAACAAGAACAGTTTACCGGAATCTTGGATTGTTGACAAATAAAATAAAAAAAAAACCTTCAAATTTTGTAAAAATCACAAACTTTGTTTATTTTTTGGTTATTGTAGTATATAAAAGTCTGTCTGAGATATCATATGCGTGTATGTCACAACCTCACATGTGTCAGAGAAATACACATTTTTAAGAAAATAAGAAAAAAGAAACATTTCTACTAACTTGCGCCTAAAATTCCACTTATGCCGTATCTCAAGATCTCTGCTTCTTTCTACTTCATCTATCGTCATCATCATCGTCTTGCTTATTTTTTCTTCTCTTGTATTGCTCCGTAAACAACCTTCGGATCTCTCTTATTACAAAGTTAGGGTTTTTTCTTTTATTCCCATTGCTTGGTTCAGAAGGAAAACGAAATATGAAAAAACCCAAATTGTCGAAAGTTGAAAAAATCGATAAGCTTGATCTCTTCTCTTCACTATGGAAGCAGAGATCGGTTCGCGTGATAATGGCAATTGGGTTTCTCTATCTTCTTATTGTCTCCGTAGAGATACCTTTCGTATTCAAATCTTGGTCCAGCAGCAGCAGCAGCAGCAACTCCGTCTCTCTTGATTCTCTTTCTCGGCTCGAGAAGCTCGATCTCGAGCAAGAGCCCAAAGTCGTCGAGAAGATCCCTAATCCCATATCGACGACAAGTTTACATCTTGATTCGGAACCGAGCGTGAACCAGACGGGTGAGAACAAGGTGAAGAGGGTACATCACAGGGGTCTTCTCTCAAGCTTGAGATTTGATTCTGAAACTTTCGACCCGAGTAGTAAAGATGGGTCCGTGGAGCTTCACAAGTCAGCCAAGGAAGCTTGGGTGCTAGGTCGAAAGCTATGGAAGGAGCTTGAATCAGGGAGGCTTGAGAAATCAGTGGAGAAGCCTGAGAAGAACAAATCAGATTCGTGCCCACATTCGGTTTCATTAACAGGATCGGAGTTTATGAACAGGGAGAACAAGTTGATGGAGCTGCCGTGTGGTTTGACCTTAGGCTCGCACATAACTTTGGTTGGGAGGCCGAGGAAAGCTTATCCTAAGGAAGGAGATGGTTCGAAGTTGGAGTCTCAGTTTGTGATTGAGCTTCAAGGTTTGAAGACTGTTGAAGGAGAGGATCCTCCTCGGATTCTGCATTTTAATCCGAGGCTTAAAGGAGATTGGAGTCGAAAACCGGTGATTGAGCAGAACACTTGTTATAGAATGCAGTGGGGATCTTCTCAACGGTGTGAAGGATGGAGATCAAGAGCTGAGGAAGAGACTGGTGAGCACTATTCTTTTGTTATTTGGTATCTGGATCTAAAATGTTAGAGCTGAATAGGAGAGTTTTAGTTAGTGTAAAATCGGTTTGTGTTCTGTTAGAAGCTAGCAGACGATTTTAGTTGCAGATGTTGATCACTAAGTGGAGTAATTAATACTTTAGTGCGGCTGCAGTTGATAGTCATGTGAAGTGTGAGAAGTGGATCCGTGATGATGATAACTATTCAGAAGGGTCAAGGGCAAGCTGGTGGTTGAATCGACTCATAGGAAGGAGGAAAAGGGTTAAGGTAGAATGGCCGTTTCCGTTTGTCGAAGAGAAGTTGTTTGTTCTCACTCTTAGCGCTGGTTTAGAAGGTTACCATGTCAATGTTGATGGAAAGCATGTGACATCTTTCCCTTATCGCACTGTGAGTATATTGTACTACTCCATTCCTTGCATTCTGTAAACATGTTTGTGTTCTGATGAATGATAATCAATGGATACATAATAGTGCTGAAGGTTGATCCGTCTAACTTCTTTTCTGTATTTTTCTTTGTTGTTGGATGTAAATAGGGTTTCACTCTCGAGGATGCAACAGGGCTGACTGTAAAGGGAGACATTGATGTCCATTCTGTTTTTGTTGCCTCTCTGCCGACATCACATCCCAGCTTTGCTCCCCAAAGGCATCTCGAGTTGTCGAGGAGATGGCAGGCCCCTTTAGTTCCGGATGGGCCTGTGGAGCTCTTTATCGGCATTCTTTCTGCAGGCAATCATTTCGCTGAGCGGATGGCCGTGAGGAAGTCTTGGATGCAGCATGTTCTTATTACATCTTCAAAAGTTGTTGCTCGTTTCTTTGTGGCCTTGGTAAGTTGGATTTTCTTTTTTTTCTTTCATCAAGTACCAAGTCCATGAAGAACTAAGAAGTAGGCAAGCAAAAAAATTTTGATTACAGCGTTCATCAAAATGCAAGCATTACCCTGATGATGACAATTGGTCTCATAGTTTTTCTTCATTTTTTTGTTTTGTGATGTGCGTTCACAGCATGGAAGGAAGGAGGTGAATGTGGAATTGAAGAAAGAAGCGGAATATTTTGGGGACATTGTGCTTGTTCCTTACATGGATAGCTATGATCTTGTCGTGCTGAAAACTGTTGCCATATGTGAACACGGAGTGAGTTATCAGATCTTGTTGTGCTTAATTTAGTGCTTACGTATAGTTGATTGTTAAAAAGAAATGACTTTGATTTCTGCAGGCTCTTGCATTCTCTGCAAAGTACATAATGAAGTGCGACGATGATACGTTTGTAAAACTTGGCGCGGTGATGAATGAAGTAAAAAAAGTGCCTGAAGGTAGAAGCTTGTACATTGGTAACATGAATTATTACCACAAACCTCTCCGAGGGGGTAAATGGGCAGTCACATACGAGGTTAAAATTCTTCTGCATCCCACGCCCATCTTTTTATCCAGCCTAATGCATGAAATAATTCTACGATTTGAAGCTTTTGTTTAAAAATTACTATTCGATATGTCGGTTCTAGATACATCATCCTAATATTTTTTTATTGTCACCGAGTCATGTATGCTTTTTGGATATATCAGGAATGGCCAGAGGAGGACTATCCTCCCTATGCAAATGGACCAGGATATGTTCTATCTTCTGACATTGCACGCTTCATCGTGGAAGAATTTGAGAGACACAAATTACGGGTAAGCTGAAGAGAGAATCAAAACCAATTGCATCATATTCTCATTCTTATATATCCATTTCTTTTATTGAAAAAGTCTTTTTTGTTCACATACACTAGCTGTTCAAGATGGAGGACGTGAGCGTGGGAATGTGGGTGGAGCATTTCAAGAACACATCAAACCCAGTAGATTACAGGCACAGTCTGAGATTTTGCCAGTTTGGTTGTGTTGAGAACTACTACACCGCTCATTACCAGTCGCCCAGACAGATGATATGCTTATGGGACAAGCTCTTAAGACAGAGCAAGCCTGAATGTTGTAACATGAGATGACGAAGGAGGTAAACACAGTTACTTTTTCTGAGATATAAATATGCCTTAGAAGCGTGTAGAAAGCCTAAGGGAATGAAGAAATCAATTTTGCAAGCTCACCACAGAGAGAGAATCTAGACTTTTTTGCTAGATTTAAAGCCTTTTGATCTGTAGAAGAAATGGAGAGAAAGTAGGGACAAAAGCATAGAGAATTCATTCACTTTATGAATCAGTTACTTTATTTTCTTCATGTATAAACCCATTTCTTAATTTAAATGGAAAATTGCTTCTTTCTTTGTCTTTTGGCTTTCACAACATGATTGGCACAGAATAACAAAACAGTTCTTTTTGGTTAATACAAGTTGGAGAAACACACTAATGGCATGTAACAGTAGAACATAATATACTTCTCACTCTCAGCCACAAAGACATTCCTTAAGTGCTTAGACAAGCTAGCACCAAGGAATATTTTGCTGGATAGAGAGTTCCTAAAGAGGTTTCTCTTTATCTGACTAACTCCTGAGTACTAATTACTATTAATTTTCCTTGAAAGGGGTATTACCACAACCACCACAGATCAGATACTCTGTCAGCTTATGATTTTTCTGTGTTGTTATCATCATCCTTCATTACTGTATTTGGATCATCCTCTTTATCAGTCGTTTCAGCTCGGCCATTTTCCGCTATAGCCTCTTCTTCTTCGTCATCAGCTTTTGTTTCTGGATCATTTGCATTATCTTCCGACTCTTGGCTTCCCATTGAGAAATCATCATTCTCTGTTTCACCAGAGTGTTGCCTGCTTCGTTGTCTGGTTCTGAGACCTCATACTGTTGGTAGTTGATTCTTGTGGCTCTTTTACTACGCCCCGGGCCTGACTAGAGATTGTTTGACCTTTGATCTTAACTTAGTTTCTCGCCATGGCAACTTCTTAAACCTCGAGGAACGGTCTTCTGCGCTTTCACAGAAAGAGTTCATTTTCGCTTGTCAAGCAATGAATTTTCTCAATCTATAAAAGTACATCTTTGGTTTCATTCAGCACACATATGTATCTCGCAAAACATCCTCAACATACAATTCAATAACAAAAACTCAACAAATCTTCGTCAACACAAAACAAGGAAAAGCATTTGAAATCTTCCATCCTATGAAAAAGATTTAACCTTTCCATATACACTTATGCTAATAGAACCATCAGAATCAGAGACAGAGACACCATTAAAATCATCAAGCTTTTATGGAAACCATTCATATGCCTATAACATGAAGATGATGATGAAGAAGAAGGCGAACTCGTGGGATCGGGATTTCTTCTAGCCGCTGTGGAGTTCTCCTTCGAGCAAGTTAAGTTGCAGCGGCTCGGCCTAACCACTCTATAGACACCGTTGCTTGTCAGCAAGTAGATGTCTTTGTTGTTATCCTCACCAAAGGAGAAGACATAGCCTAGAGATGGCCCTGAACTTCCCGGAGAATTGCTGCATTTCATGGGTGAGTCACTGGCGCAGTTGAAGGTTGTTCTGTTGCTCACAAAACTCCCGCTATTAGCAGGTGTTTCAATCCCGGCCCACACACCATTTCCATACAGATCAGCATAAATGTACCTGCGAAAAGAAAATCATAGTTGCTAAATGTTTTGTTACCATCTAAATGCGAGATGCACAAGAGAGGAAGAAGAGTAAAGTGTGTGTGTTTTGTTGGCTCACATTCCAGCTATGCAAGGATCAGTCTCTGATCTATAGAAGTATCCTCCGGTTATTGAAGCTGATTTTCCACTTGCATCAACTTCAGAGTGGTAGTAACCCATCACAGGGAATATCGGGTTTACGGATTTAGCAGATGTGTTTCCTCCAGGGGATGACTCAGGGTGGAAAAGATCTGGGCCTTCGTAAATACGCCAACCAAAGTTTCCTCCTTTCGTAATGAGATCCACCTCTTCATATGTGTCCTATTAACCGCCGAACATATCAAGAACAGCAGACTGCAAAACGTAATAAACATAGAAACTCTGTTTTGTTGAAGCTTATCATTACCTGTCCAACATCAGCACACATGAAGTAGGACGGCCTAGAAGAATCAAAGCTGCATCTCCAAGGGTTCCTCAGACCGAAAGCCCATATTTCGGGTTCAAGCTCTTTGTCTTCATGAAAAGGGTTGTCTATTGGTATAGAGTAGTTTCCCCATAGACCCATTTTAGAGATCTCTGAAGCACCTGATGACGTTTTAAGATCATGGTAAATGACAAAGGACATTCTTAATAGTGTTATGCTATAAACAATAACCGAGCAAGAAGTCTTAATTATACCCACTTGGAATGTTATCAACATCTAGCCTCATGATCTTTCCTAGCAAAGATTTCTTGTTCTGTGAGAAATTATACGGGTCTGCGCCTCCACCTCCATCTCCCATCATAAAGTATAAGTACCCATCAGGACCAAAGAGAATTTGTCCAGCATGGTGTGATGTGAAGGGAAGTCCCATTGTGAAAATCCTCCTGACTTCTGTTGGCTTAGCGTTCTTCGCCTAAACAACGGGAAAGAAAACTTAAAGGCTCTATGACAAACACCAAATGTTAAAGATTTAAAGATGAGTATGTATACCTTAGAAGGGTCTGAAGAGGTACCGTTGGTTGTATACTCGGCTATTACGGTTTGGAATTGGCATGGTTGAGATCCACTGTCCGGAGTTAACTTGGAAGGATCACAGTTTACATCAGAGTTACACGAGCACCTTCCAGTACATCCCGGCCACTTGGACTTATCGCAGTTAAAAGAAGCGAAAAACCGCCCATTTGTAGCAAACTTTGGATGAAAAGCCATCCCCATCATCCCAAACTCAGTATCAAAATGAACTTCATCACTCAAATCCACAAAAGGGCTAGATGGATTGACATCCAACACCCCGCCTGAATCTTGATCCGGTATACCAGCCAAGAACACTATTCCAGGTTGTGTAGAGAAGAATGCGCGGTTTGAGCCATCAGGATGAGGAACCATGTTGAGGTAAGACCCGTTCCCTATTTTCTCGAGGCACAGACCAGGAGGCGGCTTGTCAGGAATAGTGTCGTTAAGAGTAACAGGCTCACCACTGAAGCAAAGGGTTTCATTTGAGTTAGCTCCACCAAAGGCAGTGCAGAAATCGGTTTTGGACTGCCATAGATCAGCAAGCTTAGAGACATTGTTATTTGCTGGAGTTCCAACTCGGCCTTGCAACGAGGCAGCAAAGAGAGAACCCGATATAGAAACGTTTTGACATGTCTCCCATGTCTCAGAGCAAAAGTCCTTTGTAGAATTCACGGAACTGGACGAGTTACAGAGGATCGGAACAGACAGTTGATCCGAGTTATCTCTGAACAAGTCCAATGAAAAAGGATCGCATTTCTGTAAACAAACACAGTAAACTTAGAACATACAGTCTGTTTTCTTTTCAAAACTAAAACATCACAATGGTTCCAATTAGATACAGCTGGAAGCAAGACAGAAACTTTAGATGATTGTACTTACAGCACAAAGGATTGACTTAACAACAGAAGCACAAGCCTTGTCGGAAATGTTCATAGCTTGAAATTGCATCTTCACATTGGAGTCTTCCATTGAATTGCAACATGTTTTTCCTTTGTAAGGACAAAAGCTCAATGTCGAATTCACTTCCAAAGGAGCTCCTGAAAAAACCCACCAAAATAGAAAGAGTTGACCATTATTGCATCAATCTACAATCATAGCAGAACTAAAAAAAACAAAAAAACTCACTTGAATCGGAACAGAGAGGAAGAGCCCATGAAGAAAGAGTGAAGCATAAGAAGAAGAAGAAGGAGAAGACAAGAGATCGATGAAGCATCATCGGTGTATCAAGAAAAGACAAATCTTTAGGGAAAATGGATAATGACAGTGGAAGAGAGAATCAAGAAGGAAGAAGAAAAAGAAACCTCTGTGTTTTTTATATACATCTGATCTCACTCAGAGGACACGACAAGAGAGATCATAAGAATCGAAAATAATAAAATTTTAGTATGTGTTGACTCTCAATACAGACAAGAATAAATGCAATTGCGATGGTGTTTACTGTCTTCCCATGACTACCAACAACCATATCACCCAGAAAATCTCTCATCTTATATACATATATAATAATAAATGAATCATCTTTCATGCTTCCTTTGATTAATTCAACTTTCTTGTGTCACCTAGAGAGATGATTGACAAAAGTTTCTGTTTTTTTTTTCTGTTAGCTTTTGATAGTTTTTGTCAACTCTTATTTCTCTCATTCACAAGCTTATCTTCTTGAGATAGGAAAGTCAAAGTAGTTGACTTCTAAGAACTTTATTGTGTGTTCGAAAAGTAGGTTTGAAGTTGATAAAAGCAAAATTAGTTGTCTTCTTCGACTTCTCTTTCATTTAAGGCTACATAACTTTTTTCTATCCCAAAATCATACTATAAAGTAGTGTGTAAAGTAATTATGTGGAGGAGTGATATCAATGATTAAGTATTTTCTTTTTTCAGTCTTATCCCCTAGGAGTTTGATTTTATGTGATACACCAGGTTATAAGGTTTAATTGGTTACTAGAATTTTGATCCGCGCAATCACGCAAGTTTTTTTTTTTAATATTATATATATGATTAATTATGTTTAGATTTTTCGAATATCGAGTTTATAATTTTCGGTTATTTCGAGTTTCGGATTCAGGTTCAAAACTTTTAGAATTTTCAGTTATATCGAATTTTGGGTTCCGTTTAGATTTGAAAATTTTCGAACTTTCAAATTTCCTCGGATATTCGTATGAGTTTAGTTCAGATAATATCCAATTCCCGAAATACAGTGAAACAAAACTCGTTAGAGTATTTTAAAAACATCACATGACTAAGCTTAAATTTTTATAGTTTATACAAATTATTTATAATTTTTTAGATTTTTCTAATTTTTATCACTTTATAATTTTTTTTGAATTTTAGCAACTTTATTTTGAAAATAATAATATTGTAATATAATTATTTTAAAATTTATGGATTTATTTTAAATTTGAAAACAAACTATATTTAAATTTTTTTTAAAATTGACGATTTTATATTGTATTTGTTTACAATTTTGATAGTGATTAAGTGAAAAGAATATTAGAATATTTTAATATGTTTGTTGGAATATGTAAATGAGTAATTAAAATTATTTTAATTTATTAGATACATTTAATAAAATTTCTAAAATATGTTCATTTTGAAAAATCACACATGAAAAAGTCTATGTCTTCTCTTTCAATAAGATAGATATTTATCCAAATAGTGTAAAAAGAAATGAAAGATAGTAAAATAGAATTATTTATGTTTCATAATATAAGATGTTATTAACAAAAACACAAATTTTGAAAAAAAAAATTTACTAATAAAAATATCATTTAATGTATAATTAAAATCAACTCAACCCATTATAAAAAAAATACCAAATGATACAATTGATCAAAAAGTAATCAATACATTTAATATTTATATAGAAATGTGAGAATATCTTATATTTTAAAAATTAAATTAAATCTTTAAAACATTCAATATTATAAAACAGAGGGAGTCGTAATTATGTTGGAACTTGTCAAAAGTAGAATTGGAAACGCATTGAATAAGAGTATTGGTGAATGGTGATTGGTTTGTGGATTAGTTTGAGTAGTGTATGAATGAATGAGACTTGCTGGCCTGCAGATTATTATTTGAATGTATAATTACCAACAATACCAATTAAATAAGCTCAACACTTATTGTTATTGTTGATCTGAGATGTCTATACACCTCAAAGAACGGGAGAGAGATCAGCTTTCTTTCTTACCATATCTAAACCCACGTTCTAGAACATGTTAAACGTTAGATCAGTCGAGTCGCGAGTTTTGATCTTATGCCTAATTGAAAAATCAGAGATTAGTTTTTGAATTATTTTAATAATTTTAATTTAAATCAATTTTATAAATACATAAAAAGTTTTTTTGTCATATAAATTTATGATATTAGTTTGTAGATATTTTTGATGTATTTGTAGTCAAACTTACTAATTTATACAATTTTAATTGATTATAATAAATTTTTGTATAATTTTAGTTAAAAAGTATAACAAGATAAGTTAAATTGTGATAATGTTTAAAATTCAAAACTACGTGAAAACTTGTCGGACGACTATCAACTAACGGATACGGAAGAGAATAATTTATTTAAACGGAGACTTTTAGATCATAACTCTAAACAAAGACATTTGATAAAGTGACAATCAAATTATAGGTAAATTAATTGGTGTACCTCTGGTAATTCATTAGCTACCGTTGATGTGACAAGAGATTGCATCATCAATTGAGAATACTTTACTTTAACCTGTCAATATATAATAATACGCTGTGACCAGAGAAAGTGTAACCATGATTATGAGATGATTTAATGGGTGGCATGGGAATGTAAATATTAAGGTGTAATTTTTCCTTTGCAACTATGAGCTTTTTGCGTAAGATAAATCATTCAAACCCAATTCTTTTTCCTTTTGCAAGCACAACTATTTCTACAAACAATATTTGCAAAATAATTATAATTGACTCAAAAAATTTCTTGTTATATGATCATAATTTCAACAAACTCATACGAAAACGTCATCTGAAAATATATAAATTGAACCAAAATTATTTAAATTTTAAGCAGCAAGCCAATAACTAACAATTGAGTTAGTATTGTGAATACTATTGTTGAGCTGATAAATAACTAGTACATTATTTAAGCGGCTATCAATTGGGTTTTCAAGTTTAAATGGGCATGTCTAGATGATATTTTGTTTTTTAGATATAAAAAGTCACGTCCAAATGGACTGTTAACTAGATCCATACAATAAGTTATAAACACAATTGAAACTTCATATACTAAGTGTTTTACAAAGAACTAAATTTAAATGGTGAAGTATTTTACAAAGAGATATAAACTTCATTGTTTTACATCATACTAAAGAAGTTTATGAAATTATATAATTCAATACTAAACATCTTACTCTTCTTCTTCCTAAATTCGAATCCATCATTCATTAAAAATCTTTATCAATTAAAGCAATATGAATCATCAAGCTAAATAAAACTAAATAGCTAAACAAAAGCAGTCTAAATCATTAACTAAGTCAAAAAAAAATTTTGCGAATATCTTCAAAGCCCTGGAGCCAGTGCTAGTCCGGACTTTACCGTGGTCTAAAGCATTTCTAAAAAGTATGGCCATCATAGATATATAACAAGGTGGCATTCCGGTTGTGGGGATAGTTCGATTCCCTCTGGGTTTGGTTAATTTGGGTTAGTCTATCTATAACTCTTTAGGAATCAGTGAATTTTCGAGTTGGTTTGAGTAAGGTCCTTTCGAGTTCGAGTCAATTTTGAAATTTTAAAAGAATCCTATAAGACAAAAAAATCCAAAAAACCAGAATTATCAAAAAATGAATTACCCAAACAATCAATAAAATAAAATAAAAATAATATTTTCTATAAAATTATATATATATATATATATATATATATATATATAGACATTACGAAATGGTTGTTTTATTTCCGGATTCCGAATTATTTTAAGATTAGTATCATTCAAAGTTTTGTGGTTATTCGGTTAGGTTCGGTTTTATCCAAATTAGGTTGGTTTCAGGTTTTCAAGAGAAAAATTAAGAAAAGAGAAAAAAAAGATTTTTTTAATAAAATGTATTTGTTACAAATATTATTGTACTAAATTTAAAAGAAAAAAGCTCTAAAATAAGAACAGCAAAAAGTACTTGAGCAAAAAATAACGAAGTTTGTTTTCAATTCGGGTTTTCAGAAAAAGCTATGAAAAGAGAGAAAAGAATTTTTTCTAATAGAAAAAAGATTTGTAATAATATTATCGTACTAAATTTAAAGAAAATAAAATTTAAATTAATAATTGCTTTAAAAACAATTAAAAATTTTAACACAAAAAACGAACCGATGAGGTTCCAGCCATGATAAGAAACCCCACTTAACAATCTAAGCTACATATAACAATCATAATTGTGCCCTAAAATTTTCTATATATTATTTGACATAAAACCAATAGTGAATGATTGATCCTCCAACCAATTTCTTGCACAAATTAAAGTTTGGACATTCATAAAAAGTAGACACTTTCTATGTTTGTTAAGTATTCTGCTTCCTATGCATAATGAGGACTCAATAATCTACGAAAACCATAAATAATGAGTCTCAGAGAAAACAAAAACCAAGTAAATCAAGCATATGGAGGATGAACCCTATATCTAAGATGGAGGATGAAACAATCTTGCCTCGACGATGGAGAAGAAGAGCGGAGTGTGCAAATAACGAAGATGGAACCCCAACAGATAACAAAAAAGAGCATTTGTCGATTATGTTGAAAACAAAGAAAAATAATATTTTCTGTCAGTTTAACAAAATCCTAATTACTAATTTTTATTGGACGATCCATATCTAAATAGATCAATCCGCTTGGATCCCCAGGCAAAAATGATTTTAGTCCATCTCGATTGCTTCTTTTTAAGTTTAACCAAAATCAGTCCATTATAATTTGGATTCGATGAACACATGGTCACAACAAGTTAAAATTGTAGCAAAGACTGAAAAAGTTTCCCCCTTTCCATCAAAAGTTTCCGTTCTTAGGGTTTCATATCGCCATTATCATGAATCGGTTTTCCATTGTGCGACAATTTTATCTTCATCTCACAGCGTTTTTCAAACTCTTTTCTACCCTAATCTCAACGATGTCAAGCGATTTTTGGAAATCTCTGCAGAAATTGAATCTTGGATCCGAAAAGGCTCCGCTAAGACTATCATCGAAGGCTCACACGGATCTTGAGCAAGAAAATAGACTCAGTTTGCTAGCCAAAGTCTTAAACCCACATCACCACATGCCAGAGATTATGCGAACAACTTTTCTTGAAGTGTGGCAAATGGAAGGCCAAGCTTCCATCCGTATAAACGAAGACGGTAAATTTTAATTCTTCTTCACTGAGGAACATTAATTGCAATCAATTTTAGAACATGGTCCATGGAACTTCCGAGACTGGATTGTTGTTTTAGATAGATGGACATGAAGAGCTGAGCCAAACTTTCTCAAACTCCTCACATTTTGGGTTCAAATTGAGAACATTCTCAATGATTACAGAACGATACAATTGATAAAGAAAATTAGGGGTGAGCTAGGTAATGTCAAGACAGTCAAAATTCAAGAGCCTTCCACGGATGGACGGGGGAGGTTTGGGCAAAGATTGAGATGTCTATTCACACAAAAATCATAATTGTTCGTCATTCAACTTTGAAGATGGGAATCCACCAGTCTTGATAAGGTACAACTTCAGGAAATTAAGGAAATTCTATTTTATGTGTGGAGATCTAGCACACGACTCATCCCAATGTCAACACCAGCTTTCAATCCCTCAACTACCACTTATGCCTCCACATTGGAATGATGAGAACAGAGGATAATCTCATGAGGTTTCTGAAGAAGATGTAAATCAACAGGCTAATCTTCATAACAAAGCTCTAAACCGAGTTGAAACTGATGATATTATGGGAGAAAATATAATGTTAGACCAATACCTCTATCATTCCAGTCGATTATAATAAGGGAAGTTGGAGCATCATCAGTGGTCATGGGAGGAAATAAAAGAAAAGATGGAGAGAAGATAGAAGAGGAGCATGGAGCAACTAGCAAACAGAGGTTAGATGATATATTTGCAATTCCAAAAGCTTTTAGCCCTGGTCCAACAAGAGTCAATATTGAAGGTAGTTTTCTTGTATTTGTAGTGTTTCAAGTCATTTCAGGTCAAGCAATGCATTTTGGAGCTTTAAGGAGCTAATTGGATCAAAAGCCTGTTTTTGGACACTTGCAACTAGGTTTTAAGTCATTTCAGGTCAAGCAATGCATTGTGGATTCGATCCCTAAGTATTCATGCGGATGTTGTACACTTGCAGCTAGGTTTTAACTGGGGTAAAACTTGACCCCACATCAAATTTTTGACGCTGTTGCCGAAAACTAGTAGTCTTTGCCTTAGGATTTAGATATATGATCTATTCTAGGAAAATTTTTCTTTTTCTTTTGCTTATAAATTTCGGTTTTTCTAGAACTAGGAATTCAGTTTTTCTACTAAGATTAGGAATTAAAATTTTTCTTTTTATAAATTCTTTAGGATATTAACACTTAGAATTAGGTTATGATTACTTTAATTTTCCTGTCTATTTGATTTTATCTTTTAGCTTATGATAAGATTTTACTTTTCCTTTCTAGATTAGAATTTTCCTTTTTAGATTAAAATTTTCCTTTTATTTGATGCTACTAACTTTTTCTCTTTGATTTTTTCAGGAAAACCAAAGAGAAAATAGGACCATATTCTCACCATGACCACATTTTTTAGGAGTTTCAGCCCCATGATCATCATAAAAATCATATTGAGGAGGAGTAGAGCTACATCCTAAGAAACATCAACCATGAAAAGACCTTGAAGAGCCGAAATTTTGCACCTATGGAGCATATGATCCACGATATTGATCAGGCCCTATACAAACCATTGTGGTGTGTTTTCTAAACCCAAACATTGCTGGGAATCATCATAAAGTCCAGCCAACATGAGCAGTACCTCAAGGAGATCACCGAAGCATCGAAAATCAAAGATTTCGGTAATTTCTATCACCTGAAGCTCAACATCGAATCACCAATCTACCTCTGGCCACTGATAGCTCAGGTTTTCGCCCGAGATAACACTGAAAGCGCACAGATGTACGTTGTAATGGTTCGGGATCAAATCCACAGAGACCAAAGAGTAGCATGAAGAATCAAGATCAAACATCGGGCTAAGGCTAGAAAGATGTCTTTAAGAATGATGCAAAAATCGAAATTAAAGAGAGCAAATAAACATAACAAGCAAACGAGGTTGTAAACAATTCAGAAAAGTGTTGGACATTGGGTATTCTTAGGGAAACATTTCATTTTTGACTTAAACTACATATTAGGGAAGAGGTTAAGAACTTTCTCGAACTCAAATTCTAATCTAGAATTGATCTACTTCCATAGTATCAGCGCCCTATGCACTAGAAACCTAGAGACTAACTTCCGTTGACCCTCGATTTCTAGTCATGTAGTACTAACGGGTTTGGTAGGTTCACAATTCACTTAAACATCAACTTCCGTTGGCTTAAGAAGAATTGCTCGTCTATAATTCTTTCAGGCATTTAAACATTCACCTTCCAGCAGTTAAACAACTTAAGATAAGAAACTAAGTGATTAATTCAGTTTCATGCATTACGATTAACCACAGATGAAAATCCGTTAGATAATATCCCTAAACATGCAATTCTATATCAACAAATCATGAATCCCCTTTGCGAGAACCCTAAACCCAACGANTCAGAGAGAGACATCATTGTATTAATCAAAAACAAGAGTAAAAATAGGGTTCCGAAGACTTCTCGATCTAAAAACAAAGAGCTTCTTCTCCCTAGGTTACAAACTCTCTCTGCTCTCTGAAAGTCTCTAAAAGTGCATAATGAAAGGAAAAACTCGAGTCTAGGTCTTTT
>OVAN01003450.1:0-29072 GCA_900406275.1 Anastatica hierochuntica
TCACTTGAGCTGAGCTCCAATCCAGCTTCTATCACCAGCTGTGCTGCATCAGATAGTCACTTAACCTATCTAGGACCATTTTTTGCCTTTTTTTGGATGCTTAAGGTGTCTTGTTTTCAGCATGTTCAAAGGCTAGTCTAGTGTGGTCGATTTGCTAAGTAAGGTCTACGATCTTATATGTTTTAGAAATAGCTTACTTCGCTGAGTGACTCCCATGTTACATATCCCTCTCATTTCTCTTTCCTTTTGCCTCTTTTTCAGGTGAGCTTGATGTGTAGTCAGATATATGGACGAATCAAGTGTTTTTTTTGGGGGCCAATATGTTTTACTTATTTTCTTCAAGCGTTATTTTATTTATTTACTCGGGTTGACTGCATTTACTTCAGCTATTGGATTATTGGTTAATAAACATGATTTTAGTTATTTGGATTTATTTAAATTTCAATTTAAGGTAAGTGACGAACCGTTCTCGAAAGAGGATGGACGGTTGTTACAAAAACATATACAAAGATTCACAAGTCAACAACAAAATGCCATGAATATGAACCAAAGTTATAGGATACATCGTTTTTATAAAAATTTAATATAACTTCTAATATAATCAAAAACCTCTGGGAAAATGACCAACTCATAGCTAAACAAAAGGACCAAATTAACTAGTTAGAAAATAAAAATATATGAGGAGATATCAATTGTCACACCACAAAACCAGCTATAACAGCTGTTCAACGCTTTTCAAAAGGACGTCATTTGATTCTATCATGAACAATATTTCTAAGAAATGTACAACAAAAATGCTACAATATGTCTTCTAAAAAAGAACTCCAATGAGGTTTCACCTCCATTTTCAAAGGGCTTATAATACTTATTCCTTCCCGAGTATTTGATGGTACGTTCCATTTTCAGATGGTACAATTCTATGAAAATTATATATCCGTTTGAATATTAAACTTTTTTATAGAATTTTATGTTTGTTTAAGAGAAGTTGCAAAGTTGACTCAAAGCATTTGGTCTAACACAAAAAGTAACACCTAAAATATTTAACTTATAAATGATAACTCAAACGGTTAGAGAAGTTATCAAAGGATTCTTTAGTTGTCTGCTTTGGACAATTGCACTGACCAAGTAGATATCTATATTGTCTGCTTTGTAAAATGTTGTCTCAAAAGTAGACATATATGCAGTCTGCTTTGTACAATATGACTTTTAAAGCAGATCCCCATGCAGACTACTTTCTAAAACGTAGCATCCAAAGTAGAGGTTTGTGCAGTCTATTTTGAGAAATGTGGCATCCAAAATATACATTCGTGCAATCTACTTTGTCAAACTTAACATCTAAACAAGACATCGTGCAATATTGATAGCTTAGGTTTACGTTGTAGTGGTTCAAGATTGAATCCACAGAGACCAAAGGTAGCACGAAGAATGTAGAATCAACCAGCGGCCTAAGGCTAAAAAGATGACTTTTGAGATGATGCAAATAAACGAAATTAAGAAAGCAAAGAAAGGAGGAAGCAACGAAAGGGTTGTAAAATCAATCGAAGAAGTGTTGGACATCGGGTATTCTTAGGGAAACGATTCATTGTTGATTCAAATTATAGATTAGGCAACAAGTTATGCACCGCCTTGAACTCAAATTCTAATTTAGAACTAATCTACTTACGTAGTATCAGCGCCCTATGCATTGGAAATCTCGAGACTAACTTCCGTTGACCCTCGATTTCTAATCATGCATTACTAACAGGTTTGCTATGTTCACAATTCACTTAAACATCAACTTCCATTGGCTTAAGAAGAATTGCTCATCTAAGATCCTTTCAGGCATTTAAATAAACACTTTCCAGGCGTTAAATTACCTAAGTTCAGAAACTAAGTGATCAGTTCAGTTTCATCCATTACGATCAATCAAAGATGAAGATCCATTAGATTAAATCACTAATCTTGCGATTCTATATCAACAACTCATGAATCCTTATGTGTGAACCCTAAACCCAACGAACAGACTACTCACTCATGGTAATTGCAAAAACAGAGATCAAATTCAAGAGAGACATGATTATATTAAGCAAAAACAAGAGTAAAAAGAGTTCCGAAAACTTCTCTAATCGAAGAATAAAGAAGCTTCTTCTCCCTAGGTTACAAATCTCTCTATGCTCCCTAAATGTCTGTAAAAGAGCATAATGAAACAGAAAACACGAGTCTAGATCTTTTGATAGCAATCCGGTTCGAAATAAGTTCGGTATGTTCTTCGTAAAATCGGTCCGCAATTCGTGACAAAAATTGATCGATCCATAGACATGGATCGGTCGATCCTTGTCCAAATTTCTGGGTATTTTCCATCTTTTCATGAACACTTTCTTCGACACTTGAAGTCCATCTAAAATGCAGTTTTTTTTGCACATTCAAGCTCGATTCCTATAAAAATAACAAAGAATACAAATCTGCGCCAAAACAATCTGAATACATACTAAAAACAATAATTGTCGTGTAAAAACCGTAATAAAAACTACTAAGATACTGACACATCAAATACCCCAGACTTGAATCTTTGCTTGTTCTCAAGTAAAGGAAACGAAGACTAAGCCTGCGGGAAAAGAAATTCAAAAACCGAATGGATTACATGCTTTCAGAAAACCTTACTCTGCGCTACTTTCGCTAACCATACAGACTCAGAAAAGTTAGAACATTCTCCCCAAGAATCGTTGCATAACCTCCCAATCCCATCCAAACTCTAAAATCTGGACCTGAAAACTGCTTCCATGTTAATAACTCTCTACACTCAATTAAGAAGGGCGTGAAACTTTTCACCAAAGAACTCATAATCAGGGAATCAGGCTAGGTGTTCAAGGCTTTTAGTGATGAGGCTTAGAGTGTTTCGGGTATCAAAAGTTGCGTCAAGATGCAAGACATTATGCAAAATCACAAGAGAGAAAGAGTATATTGATATCCATGTCCCCTAACTATCCAAGTACCAACCATCAATCTGAAAATAAACAAAATATGTGCATTCTTCAGGGTGAATATAATAAACATAATAATATGCAAATGCTAATTTGTAAACCAAATATACATAAATTTAGAATGATTTTTGTTTTTTTTTTTTGTTTTTTTTCTCTTTTTCAGAATGAAAATATGGTTCAAATTAGCATATCAATGACATGTTTAAACTCTAAATCACCCATACAACATGAAGAAATGCAACATATCCATCTAAACCACCTAAACATCCAACACCGAGAAATCAGAAACTCATGACCGTCTCTAAACCACCTAAAATGTTCAATCCTACCTAAGCAATTAGAAGGATCATGTCTACCGTATTCTCTCCATTGTTTTTACACATGTATGCACATAAGATGAAAAAGAAATGCATGGAGAATCAAGAAGATAGGGTAAGGGTGTGGTGTAAGACTAAAGATGAGTCTAGTCACTCAGAATTATCGAAAATAGTGGTAGATAAATGGGGAAGTAATCTTGAATGATTGGGTTTGATTCCTGATTTTAAGTTCCTAGATCAAAGCATTTAAAGTTCATTAGTAAGCCAAATAAGATAGAGTTAAAAACATTTCAGACAAAAAGTCTGAGTCCAGAGATTTCTGGTGGGGAGTTTGGTCATGAGTTATTCTGGATTGCCTGCGCTTAAAGTCCAAATGAAATGGTTAATGAACATATAAATAAAGTGCAATGCGCAGAAATAATAGCCTGAAATCATCATAAAGCATAAACAATTCATAAACTAACTCAATAAAAACATCAAAAAGAGTCAAACAACACCAAAAGAAAAAGAAAAACATAAGTAGCCTCTCCCAGACTTATCTCACTCCATCTCGGTCTGAAACAAATTTAAAGAAGGGGTAAGAAGTAAAAGAAAAAAAATAAATCAAGATCAAAAGAAAATGGAATAAGCAAACATACATGAACGCGCATGATATAGCCTCGTAAATGAGACAGGGATCGATCGATCCACGGACAGGGCTAAAAACACGAAAAACGTAAAAAGCACCAACATCCAAAGCACAAAAGCCAAAAACACTACAAAACTAACTAAAAAGAAAAAAAAAACTACCTAGTGGGTTGCCTCCCACTCAGCGCTTGTTTAGAGTCACAACCCTGACTGTAGTGGCGATGGATCAGTTTGGAAGGGCCTTGGAACTCGCCCCGAAGCAAGCTCCACCAGCGAAAATCTTCAGCTCAAGGATGCTGCTCATTGCCTTCTTCATAGCAGCTGCTCATTTCTCTTTAAACTCTGGTGTAATGATGGCCCTGACCTTTGAGAAAGTTTGAATCTGCCTTTACGCTTCACTTTGTACTCAATAGCACCTCCATCGCATCCTAGAGGGATCAAAGTCAACTCTGAACTCTCTTCAGTATTGTGCTCTTTCTGCTTCACTTTTTTTTTGGTCTTGAGTTTTCTTACTGTAGAATGAACGTCTTCATCAAGGAATTCTTTGACGTCATTCTTTTTAGTAGTCACCATTATGTTTCTACTCAACAAACCATCCTCTTTGTCAGGTCGTGATAAGGAAATTCGGAAAGATTCCTCAGTGTAAGGTTCCTCCACAGCCTCCTCAATCACCTCAGTCAATGTGTCAACCCAAAATGCTTGCCCATCTATGGTAGGGTTCTTGGTTGACTTCTCGAGATTGAAACACACATCTAGTTTGCCCAATTGCAGATCAATCTGACCATTCTAAACATCAATCATCGCTCTAGCAGTAGATAAGAATGGTCTCCCCACGATGATAGGATCCTTGGGTTCTTCGTCAAGATCAAAGACTACGAAATCAGTGTATACATATCCTTTTCCAACACCAACAAGAATGTTATCGAGAATACCTATGGGCTTCCGAATTGATATATCAGTAAGTATCAAAGACATCTTCATGGGCTTATAGTTCACCATATTCAACCTCTGCAAGACAGATAGCGACATCAAACTAACTCCAGAGCCCAAATCACACAAACANAGTAATGCAAAACAAAAGGACCTGGATCTTCGCGTTTCTCCGGTGTGATATTTTGAAGAACTGCGCTACACTCCCTAGTAAGAACTGATACACCTTGTTCTAAGGTCATGCGATCTGAGAGAATCTCCTTCATGTACCTCTTAAGAGAAGGTACCATCTTGACTGCTTCTACGAAAGGCAACCGAACATGTAATTCACCAACGAGATTCTTAAGTTTCTCATACTCGCATTCTTTGATATTTTGACAGGGTCTGGAAGGATACAAAGGCTTGGGTATATAAGGCGGGAGTGGTATATACTCATCCTTAACCTCCTGTTCCTTCGATTCATCACGAAAATCTGATACCTTCCCATCATGACAGGGATCGATCGATCCAGGGGCAAGGATCGATCGATCCTTGTCTTTTTTTCTTGATCGATCGATCGCCTCAGATGATTGATCAATCGCCAAATCTCGCGACTTTCTATGGGCTTCTGAGTCATGGATCGATCTATCTAGGGGTAGGGATAGACTGATCTCTATCCTAGACGATTTTTCAATCGTTTTTTCGCTTCGAACTGTGATAGCATTGCAGTACTCCTTCGGATTCTTCTCTGGTTTTGCTGGAATGACACCTGGGGGAGTTCTATTGCTCACAGAAGTCTGAGCAACTTGTGTTTCCAGCATCTTCATTCGAACACTCATAGCCTCAAACTTCCCATTGAGGTTACTGTACATGCTATCGACCTTCTGATTGATCTCTGCAGCAGACTTAGTTTGATTCTCCAGCACTTGGTGGAGCATTTGTTTCAGATCATTGTCTTGAGAAAAGACGCAAAAGCTTGTCCTTGGTTCTGATTCTGATACCCCGACTGATAGTTGTTCTTGAATCCTCCTAAACCAAACTACTTCTACTGATAGCCATTGTTCTGATTCTTATTCTGAAATCCAGAGTTGAAGACACTCTGATTCTAATTGTATGGCTTATTCTGACATTGACTTTGTTAGTTGAAACCTCTATTACCGAAGTTTCTTTGACCACCAATGTAATTCACATCTGCTTGTCCACCATTCATCTCTTCATACATGAATTCCTGGTACATCTGTCCCATCTTTTGCTCTTGAAGCACAGGTGCTTCGTTATGCTCACCAACAAAGTTCACTCCCTGCTGATCTCTCCTCATTAGCTCATCGAGCTTTTACTAAAAAATCATCAATNGCAGATCATCAATTCTCTTTGCATCTGATGACACAACTCCGCTACCACGATCATAGTCTTATCTGCGATTGGCCTGACTATTCACCATGTTATTCACCAATTGATAAGCTTCCTCCACAGTCTTGGTACTGAAATCACTATTGCTAGCGGTGTCCATAGCATTCAGATACTTCTCTTTAACACCATTATAGAAAATGTTAAGGAGATTCCAATCTGAGAACCCATGATGAGTACAATCATTGAGGTATGCTCTGAATCATTCCCAAGCTACATGAAAGCTCTCAACACCCAATTGCTGATAACCTGCAATCTTGTTCCGCAGAGACATAGACCTTGATTTCGTGAAGAAATTGCCAAGGAAAGCAGCCTTGATCTCGTCCCATGTCCTTAGAGAATCAGGCTCTAGGCCATTGTACCATCTTGTAGCCTTATCATTCAGAGAGAAAGTGAACAACCTACATTTTAGAGCTTCAGCAAGCACTCCGTTTTGCTGGATAGTATTGCTGATGGCTTCAAATTTATCCAGATGGTGCATTGGGTTATGTGATGGCAACCCATGAAACTGATTATGCTGCACCAAGTTAATGAGACCTATCTTGATCTGAAAGTCCCTTCTCTCAATAGGAGGCGGACAAATCCCAGCACGATTCGCATAGAAGGCCTCCAGAGTGTCATATTTCGCCAGAGTCATCCTCTGTCCAGGTTGATTTTCGCCTTGTTGCCCCTCAGCTGCAACATTCTACTGGCTATCTTGCTGAGCACCACCATTAGCACCACCTCCAGCAGGTGGGTTAGCTCCCGGAAGAACTTGAATGGGATCTCCCAAGTTGTCACCCATGATTTGAGCAAACTCAAATTCTTCAATNTTCTTCTTCTGTCTCTCTAGACGCGAAGGTTCATGTTCGAATTCAGCAAGATTTTCGATCCTTTGGCTTCTAGTATGAGGCCTGTTCATGCACCTGAAAGCACAAAAACAAAGAAGAAAAAGAAGAGATTAAACAAAATAAAGAAAAATGTTTTAGGCACGCAATGATCCAAAGTTCTAAGACTCCCTATTGGTCCCGGCAATGGCGCCAGAAAACTTGATAGCTCAGGTCTTTGCCCGAGATAACACTGAAGCGCACAGATGTACGTTGTAGTGGTTCAGGATCAAATTCACAGAGACCAAAGGTAGCACGAAGAATGTAGAATCAATCAGTGGGCTAAGGCTAAAAATATATCTTTTGAGATGATGCAAATAAACAAAATCAAGAGAGCAAAGAAAGCAGACATCAACGAAAGGGTTGTAAACTTAATCAAAGAAGTGTTGGGCATCAGGTATTCTCACGGAAACGATTCATTGTTTATTCAAATTATAGACTAGGGAACAAGTTATGCACCGTCTTGAACTCAAATTCTAATTTAGAACTCATCTACTTCTGTAGTATCAGCGCCTTATGCATTAGAAATCTCGAGACTAACTTTTGTTGACCCTCGATTTCTAATCATGCATTATTAACAGGTTTAATATGTTCACAATTCACTTAAACATCAACTTCCATTATCTTAAGAAGAATTGCTCATCTAAGATCCTTTCAGGCATTTAAACAAACACTTTCCAGGCGTTAAGTTACCTAAGTTCAGAAACTAAGTGATCAATTCAGTTTCATGCATTACGATCAATCAAAGATGAAGATCCATTAGATTAAATCCCTAATCATGCAATTCTATATCAACAACTCATGAATCCCTATGTGAGAACCCTAAACCCAACGAACAGACTACTCACTCATGGTAATTGCAAAAACACAGATCAAATTCAAGAGAGACATGATTGTATTAAGAAAAAACAAGAGTAAAAAGGGTTCCGAAAACTTCTCGAATCGAAGAACAAAGAAGCTTCTTCTCCCTAGGTTACAAATCTCTCTAAGCTCCCTAAAATTCTGCAAAAGTTCATAATGAAACAGGAAACACGAGTCTAGGTCTTTTGATAGCAATACAGTTCGAAATAAGTTTGGTATGTTCTTCGTAAAATCGGTCTGCAATTCGTGATAGGGATTTATTGATCCATAGACATGGATCGGTCGATCCTTATCCAAATTTCTTGATATTTTCCAGCTTTTCACGAACACTTCCTTGGACGCTTGAAATCCATCCAAAATGCATTTTTCGCACATTCAAGCTCGATTCCTGTAAAAATAACAAAGAACCCAAATCCGCGCCAAAACAATCCAAATACATACTAAAAACCATAATTCTCATATAAAAACCGTAATAAAAACTACTAAAATATTGACACATCAAGTATGCGTTGTGAAACGTGGGATCCAAAGCAGATTGCACAAAAGCAGACGTCTGTGCAATCTGCTTTGTAAATATAACATCCAAAGCATATATCTATACGCTCTGCTTTTTGAAATGTGACATCCAAAGCAGACGTCCCTACAATTAACTTTAGGAAATGTGACATCCAAAGCAGATATAACTTCCAAAGCAGACATATGTGCAGCCTGTTTTGTGAAATATACCACTCAAAGTAGACGTTCGTGCAGTTTATTTGTGAAATGTTGCATCCAAAGCAGATGTCCATGTAGTCTGCTTTATAACTACACACACTTCCCGACAGATATATATGTCGGGAATCTGTTTGGAACAGTTTTTCTTGACGGATTCTCGAGGAAGTTTTTCGTCGGGTCTATCTCATTGGGAAAACGAGATTAATCACAAATTTTTCAAGATAGACCGACTGATTCTCGATATGTATATTCTCGACGGATATCTGTCGAAGCAGTTCGTCAGAAAATGTCGTCAGGTATTCGTCGAGAATATTCCGACGAATTCCCGACAGACATATGTCTCGACAAATTCATGACGGATTTATTCCCGATAGATTTCCGACGTAATGTCTATAGGAAACGTCGGTGTATTCCCGACGACCAAATTTCCGTAGGGATATTTCCGACGAAATGATATTTCGGTTAGAAGAACTTCCTACGGAACATCTCGTCAGGTATTTTTCGGGAATTTGTTAGGAATATCGAAATAATTAATTTAATCATTTTTTGTTAAACGACTAATTTAAAATTAATATAAAAAAAATAAATAAAATTTTTAAATGGAAATTAAAAGTTAAAATAAAATGCTTAATTTAAAGATTAATACATAAAAGTTTTCATAAAAGAAACACTAAATAACAAAAGTTTTGAAAACTAAACAAAAACATTTAGAAACCGTCGCCGCCCAACTTCTTTTTCATCTTCTCCAACATCTTTTGGCTTTCAAGAATTTGCCTTTAGTTTTCCGCCAGCTAAATCATGATCGTTTTGTTTTGGTCATGATGGTTGCATTTTGGGCCTCCAATGCCTCAATATGTTCATCCTTCTTATTTAGGTTTTCCAGAAGGTAAGGATCATGCGATATATGCACTTTGAAACGTTGAAGAAGAAGAAGAAGACTATCGCGTTGATCGACCAAACCCAACCAAACAACCTTTTTTCTTCCGGACGGCCTACAAGAAGAAAAAATAAATTAAATTTATGATCATAATAAAAATATAAGTTAAATGAAATTTCTAAAAAAAAAACGTGTATCAATAACGATATTGTTCATTTGTTTCCAAGTTAAGATAATGGAAGCAGAAGATCCACCTTCAGTCATGAAATCCTGGGACAAAATGATGTTGTGTTTTTGGGATTTAACCAACATGATGACGTCATTGATAATTGGATCTTTAATTTCGCATGTGTGCTTGTTGGTGTACACTGCTTTCGACAACATCAAATCGTCGATGAGGTTACCATCATTTTCTGCAATCTATAAGAAATATAAAAGTGAGTAATAATCATAAAAAATTTATTGAAGAAATATAAAACTTATTAGTTAGACTACCCATGATGGTAAACTAATGGACCCAAAGTTGAGGACATAGATCCCTTTTCCGCCACGTTGGCTTCAATGGTTACCGGAGATGATAAACAATTGGTTCTCCATTTCTGTTTTCTGCCAATGCACCTTTAACTCATCCCAAACAGTCAGGTTTATCGATTTCAAAACCTGGCGTCACCACCACTTCCTTTTCCACTAATTGAGCTGGCCGATGTAGTGATCTCTCCCGTATAGGTGGAAAACGTCTTTCCAATTTTAAACCCAACAATCTCAACCAAAACTTACATGATTATGGGATAGTAACTGAGAGAAGGAAGATAAGTGTAGAGAATCAAGAGAGGATTCCCAGCAGTGGCACGACGGAGTAGCGGTGGGTTCCTAGACGGAGCAGCGGCATAACAGATTTCTGACGGTGGTGCGGCGGAGCAATGGCGGAGCAGAGGAGCAGCGAAAGACAAAAGGATATGAACTTTGGAGAGACTAAATCGAATGGGGAAGAAAAATACTTTTGTCGGGAATTATATTAAATTAATTTTGACTTTGCATTCAAAATAAAGAATCGGGAATTGATTAAAAAAGTTGAGAATAAAAAATATGGGAATTCCGAACGGATTTCTGACGAATTGTGGTTTTGGATGACGAAAAGGAAAAAATCTATCTAGAATATCCAATTACGTATACAAATGATATATAAAGTTTTATGATCATCACACACTATCAAAAACACTTAAAAACCATTGTTAAAAATTTTTACAAAAATTCCATTAATCGTTTAAATAAGTTTATATAATGTTAACTTGAAGTTTATGATTCAATCAAGTTATCCTATAATTAAGGTGATGTTACTAATTTCAAATAAATTTTTTCCAATATTGTTTTTACACTTAAATTAAATGACCTAATATTCTTTTTGAGTCCATGTACCTTAACAGTTACAATTTTTATACCTTATGTTTGAATCGTCGAGAATTCTCGACGGACTTCCGACGAATTGTGGTTTCAAGTTTAGAGAATACAAAAATCTATAGTTCGTAAGAAATTCGTCGAGAAGTCCAAACGGATAAAAAGTTTGTTTCATCGAGGATTCATAAAATTTCCTGCCGAACTCCCAACTAATTGTGCTAAAAAAAACTCCTCGCATATTGTCTGATTCAAATAAGTTCACTAATTTTGCAAAAGCTTTAGGTTTTTTAAATATCTTTTTCAAGTTTTTGTTATAAAATTAATATGCTTTTAAACTTTTCAAGAATTAATTGAAGAAACTAGTTTCCTTAAACTAAAAATTATGTCTTGGATGAAAAATTTTGTACTAATCTATTTGCAAATAAAACATTTGATCTACTTTGAATCCGATGAATAATCAGAAGAACATGAATCCAAATTGTCGTCATACTCTCCAACCTCTGCCTCTAATTCCGAGTGCATGACATCATCATGTCCAAATTCGGTTAGGTCGATAACGAGTTCAACATCAGCTGAATGCTCAATTGGAGTTCTGTGGCTGCTAAAATTTGGTTGCAATGGATAATAAACTTCATGTACTTGCCCTCTTTGATTGATTGACGTGATAGCGATCCAAGGATCGTCTCTTTGCTTAACCCGAGGATAACTAATGTCGCAAACCTGAAAAAATATGTTTTGTTGAGTAAATATTTTTATATTTAATAGTATGTATTATTTATGAAGTTTATTGATCAATCTATAGACATGGCTGATTAGCTTGTGAAGCAAGAACGAATGGATTGTAAATCTGCAGTCTCCTTCGCGAATGTACATATGTAACACCAAATGCATTGGTTTTCACGCCACGATCAACATGTTTTCGTACCAATCATAATAGAAGACGGTGCACGTCAATCCAATAATGTCCGGGTACTGAATTTTCAAAACATACAATACCATAGTAAACATCGTGGCTAGATGACGATGAAACACCATAGTCATAAGTTGTCCTTGAATTACCTTTCTTTTCAACTGTGAATGCATATCCTCGGGTGAAAGATCTTTGTTTTGATTTCACGATATAGTTTGGTCCACAAAAAAATTTACACAACCAATCCGCAAATACCTCACCAATTGCGGCACCCGTTGTCGCCTATAAAAACAACTACGTCATAGTTGAAGACAATGTATAATATTATAGTTTTAAAATATTTTAACACTTAAGTAATCATAAAATCATTCCACAAATTTATTTTGCTTTAATTGTTCAAGTTAATCTTTAGTTGCATATCTATAGTTAAAGTGCATATGTGTCATGTAAATCCTGTAAGCAACAAAAAATGTTAGATAATTGTTACCTTTATATTTAGTTAATAGTAATTATTTTAAAAATACTTTTATATGTACCTCTCATATTCAAGAACGTCTTCGCAGTTTGTGAAAAAAATATATATGCAAATGCTTATGCTCATTCACAATAAGTCTTTCGTTCTTCGATTTTCCACTATATCATCCAATTTGTGTGAACACGTTTGAGACATAAATATAAGAAGTTTCCCTTTCACCTCCGTCATAATGTCGAACAAGTCTTTGCATTTTTGTTCGAACTTCAGTTGGGAAGTAGTATTTAGAAAAGTTTGATGTTTCTTCATTGATGTTCTGTGCAACTATAGATCCCTTCAAAATGATTAAATTTTTAACCTTCTTCTTCAAATGACCCATATACCGCCCGAAAGGAAAGATCCACCTGTACTACACAAGACCACCAAGGGCCGCTTCTCTTGGAAGATAACTAGGAAGTTGTTCCATAATAGCAAAAACACTTACGTAATCATAAAATCATTCCACAAATTTATTTTGCTTTAGTTGTTCAAGTTAATCTTTAGTTGCATATCTATAGTTAAAGTGCATATGTTAATGTTAGATAATTGTTACCTTTACATTTAGTTAATAGTAATTATTTTAAAAATAGTTTTATATGTACCTCTCATATTCAAGAACGTCTTCGCAGTTTGTGAAAAAATATATATGCAAATGCTTATGCTCATTCTCAATAAGTCTTTCGTTCTTCGATTTTCCACTATATCATCCAATTTGTGTGAACACGTTTGAGACATAAATATAAGAAGTCTCCCTTTAACCTCCGTCATAATGTCGAGCAAGTCTTTGCATTTTTGTTCGAACTTCAGTTGGGAAGTAGTATTTAGAAAAGTTTGATGTTTCTTCATTGATGTTCTGTGCAACTATAGATCCCTTCAAAATGATTAAATTTTTAACCTTCTTCTTGAAATGACCCATATACCGCCCGAAAGGAAAGATCCACCTGTAGTACACAAGACCACTAAGGGCCGCTTCTCTTGGGAGATAAATAGGAAGTTGTTTCATAACAGCAAAAACAGATGGAGGTAATATCTTTTCTAGGTTTCATAGGATCATAGGTATGTTAACCTCCAAATTGCGGATATCATCTGCTGTGAGTGATCTTGTGCTTAAATATATGTAGTTTCTAATTAACATTATTAATTAATATAAATGTACATTAATTAATATCTTGTAATTTGTATTTATATTAAATTTATATTTATATAAATATTTACTTATAAATGTTAATATATTTATATTAATTGAAATTGTTAATATCTTGTAATTTGTAACTAATAAAAATTGATAAGTAAATACATTTATATTTCTAATTTAAACATTCCGTGATGTGCTATGAGTGATCTTGTACTTATCAATTGATAAGTAAATATATGTAGTTTCTAATTAATATAAATGTACATTCATTTATTAATGTAAAATATACCTGCAATTGTGTGATGAACATTACGTAGTAGTAGTTCAAAAAAGAAAAAACGAAATGAGGTGATTCATCATAACATGACAATCGTGCCTCTTCATACCAATAAATTTTCCTTCACTTTTGCATACATAGTTACGCAAGTAAGATGACTACCCGTATGAAAATTTAACGTTGTGTATAATCCAATCAAAGAACGCATCCTTTGAAGTTGCTTCGAATCGATATATGGGAACAAGACCTTTGCCATGTGCATCAACATGAAGTTCACTACGAGAACAAATATCAACTAAATCTAGTCTAGACTTCAAATTATCTTTCATTTTTCCTTGGACATTGAGAATAGTGTGGATTAAATTGTCAAAAACGTTTTTCTCAACATGCATGAAATGTAGATTATGTCGCCACAAATGATCCTTCAAGTATGAAAAATCCCATAAATACTTTTTTATGCCAATTTTGGTGTTTACCAACATCGCCTACTGGATAATGTACGTTTCCACCTAAGTCTGGCATCCTCTCAGCACTGAGATCCCTTAATTGGTCCAACAAATCGCTGCCACTTAATTCAGGAGATGTATTGTCAATCACCTTCTAGTTCTTCCTAAACAATGTTGTATTTCTACGATATGGATGCTTGTGTGGTAAAAATCTCTTGTGACAGTCAAACCCACAGGTCTTCCATTTGTTTTTTAGTTGGAAAGCATATGTGCTATCTTGGCAATAAGGACATGATAGCGTCCCATGCGTTGCCCATCTAGTTAACATACCATATGCTGGAAAGTCACTTATTGTCCATATTTGTTTTACTCGCATCTGAAAATTTTCTTCGTCGAAAAATCGTATGTAAGAAGATTGTGCTTCCATAGGAGTTCCAACTCATATATCAATGACTGAAGAAACACTTTAAATGATCTCTTAGGATGCTATGGTTCGGGGACAATAATGGAGAGGAACAAAAATCTTGTTGCAAGCACAAATCAGGCGGTAAGTTGTAAGGTGTCACAGGCCAAGATGAATATTGTCTTTCATGCTTTCTGAATGGATTGAAACCATCAATACATAGTCCAAGGTAGACATTTCTTATCTCTTATACAAATTCACGATATTTCGATTAGAAATGCTTCCACGCTTCAGCATCTGAAGGATGTGTAATCTCATCATCTGTTGAGTGCTCTAAATGCCATCTCATTGATCATGATGTGCGTTCAGACTGATATAGCCTCTTCGACCTTTTTGTCAACGACAAATACCACATATGTCTATATAGAACTGGAACTCTTCCGCTTGTCTCCTAATACCATGATTTTCGAGAAAAACAACATCACTTTCATTTTTCATTCTCTCTCCAGTAAATCATGCAATCATGTAAATCATGCAGTTTCAGGATCTCACCGTCTTTATGGTCATCAATCTACTTGCATATGACAAAGGTGAATGAGTATCTTTACATACTTTGTGCAATGGCTGGTTAGTTGCATCTAACATATCAAAAAATCTCATTTCTTCTGAATTAGGTTCTTTTAGTCTATCTTCTTCCTCAATAACATCTGGAAAATTTTCCCTATATGTATCATTTACCATTTGAATAGTAACTACTCCAAAATATACATATGTTCTAAGTTCCTCTAACCTTTCCGCAATATGAGATTTCTTAGTATTACCATAATCCGATTGTAACCCGGCATAGACCCATTCTTATAAAAATGCTTCCAAACTTCCCCTTTCTTAACATTCCTATTATTCCGACAAGTAGAGCATGGACATTTCAACTTACGGGTTCTAATTTCTTCCATTTTTCGTTGAGCCACCGCCATGAATTCGCTAACACCTTGTGCGTATTCATTGTAAATAAATTTTTCTCTGGATCCATACAAGGTTTATCCATCCACGAACGAAAATAGTTTGGAGAAGACATTGTTTTTTTGTGTTTCATTTTAAATGAGAAGAGGTGGTATTTATAGGTAAATGTGGACAAATTCCTGACGCATTCCCGACGGATAATCTGTCGGGAATTTTAAAATTTTCAAATGTCTACGCAACGGCTATAATTTCTATCGGGAATTCATCAAGATTTTTTTAATTTTCCAAACGGGTACAAAAACAATTATAATTTTCCGTCAGAAAAAATAACAGATAGTTTTTTATTGAAAATTCGTCGGTAATTTTCTGAGAGAACATTTCCATTGGAAATCTCTCTTGACATTCTGAAAAATTACAGATGGAAGAATTTTTGTCGGGAATTCCCGACGAAATTTCGACGGAAGTATTTTCATCGGAAATTTCCAACGACTTTCTCTATATATATTTCAATCGATTTTTCGTCACGAATTCCTTTGAATTTCCCGATGGATTTTTTCCGTTAAAAATTTCGTCGAGAACTACCTTGTTTTCTTGTAGTGTATGAAGCAAATGTTTGGGCAATCTGCTTTTGTAGAATGTAACTTCTAAAGCAAACGGCACACATGTTTTCTTTGGATAATTACACAGGTGACATACTTGAGATATTATGCTTTTTATGTGTTGTAAACATAGCAAACTTTAAACGTGTATGCTTTCCTCTTTAAATCGCATAATATCGTCCAAACCAAAACTCGACTTTTACCTTTAGACATAGAAAAGTTAAGTTTACAATGCTCGTTTCTTCCTTCCAAACGTATCTAGAACGCCAAATGAGAGAACACACAACAACATTGAGTTACTCAAACGAATATAGTTCATGTTTTTATCGATCCAAAACTAAAAATCGAAAAATGGTGGTTGATTAAGTTAATGGAAAGTGAATTAGTGCTTAATTGAGGGTGGTTAAATCTCTTAGTAGAAATTGAATCAAACATCTTAAGAGCTTAAAATGGTTATTGAGGAAATGAAGTAGATGATGACATTTGTGTTAATTATTGAACACATATATGGTATAATAAGTTAATTTTGTAAGTTGCCTGTTTTGAAGGTTAATTTTGCGTTTGGCTAAATGTTCTGGTCTATATCATGTAATTCCTCGCGTTTTCTATCTTTCTTGGTTTCTATTGATCTAGAGCCAAAAGGGAATAAAGAGGTTGTATCTCCTAAACTTTTGATGAAAATAAAATTTTTAACGACCAAAATATACCCAATTTCGACATAGAAGATGAAGCATTATAAATTGTGCACGCCGTAAATATTTTCTCACTCGTTTCTCTTTTAAATATAGGAACTAGAATTAAAATGCTAACGAAAATTAAATGTGTGAATCACTCGCATTGATGCTTACCTCGCAAGTAAACGCACAAGCATAACCAACATGAGAAATAACTAAGAAGAAAATTGATCTCTCATTCAGGTATACAAATTGGTTTTCTGCCAAAATCCTTGTAACATGTACAGACAAAATATATATATCTAAAAAAATCTAATGAATCCACTCGTGGAGTTCTACAGAGTAAAGCAGTTGTAATAATGAGGAAGTTGCACTCCTTGACGTCACAATTGTAACCACGATGTGAGGTTTTTGGTCGAAGTAACGTTTGGGCCTAAAAGCCCAGTAACAAGTGAACTGAAAAAAGGGCCTAAACAGATTAAGGGCCCGATACAACTAATAGAAAAAGAGCAAGTGGAGAATTTATAAATAACAGAATAACAGAATATGTTTTGATCATCTTCTACTCTTCGATTTCTCCATTGTTATTGTTCTTCAAGTTCTTTGTAAAACCCTAAAGAGATTAGTGAATTGCCAAGTCTTGATCCTGAAGAGAGATGTACCCGAGGTTCCGGGGAACTCCATAATCTTCGTGTGTGATTATGTTGATCTCTTTCTTGAATCCTTTGTTCTTTTTGAGAAGTGTGAGTTGTAAATCATAACCTGTGAGAGAGAGAATCAAATTAGATAGCAAGATTGCGATCACAAAGAGTCGAATTCATATGAATTCTTCAACAATTGGTATCGGAGCTCTTGGTTCTAGATTGAGCAAATGACTCGGAGGTGATTCACAAGAAGAAGAGCATACCAGATCAAAGAGAAGGAGTAAAAGTCTCTGATCAGGTTGGAAAGAGAAGCCAGCAAGGTTCAAGAGCTGTCTTCAACAAGAAACTTCTGTGCAGATCAAGGCTTAACGATCAGGGAGTTTCTTGATCCATAGAACTTGAACTTGTTACTGAGTCATAGATAATTCTTTTGTCTGGTTACTGGTGAGGTTGTTTCTGTTATCTGCAGGTGATAGAAACAAAAGAAGAGAAACAAGGTCAAGATGGATCCAACATCAAGAAGATTTGAGATGGAAAAGTTTGACGGTAAAGGAGATTTTGGCTTATGGAAGTTCAAGATGCTTGGACAACTGGAGATACAAGGGTTGTTGTCTGTTCTACAAGATGAGTCTACCTTGGGAACAGAAAAGGTAGTCTCAGAAAAGGGTAAGGGAGTGGAAGGTGATGAGCCTAAGGTCGACATCAGAAAAGCTGAGAAGGATCTGCGAGTGAGAAGCTTACTAAGCACATGGTTGAGTGATCCTATTCTAAGAAAAATCATGAATGAAACTAGAGCTTTGGGAATGTGGAGGGCTCTGGAAAGAGACTACCAAACAAAGTCTCTGCCCAACAGGATTTTCTTGAAGAAAAAGTTTGCCTGCTATAAAATGGAGGAAGATAAGACCATCGAAGAAAATGTCGATGTGTTCTTAAAATTGATAGCAGACCTGGCCAGTCTTAAGATAGAAATCTGAGACGAAGATCAAGAAATCCAACTGCTATCAGGTCTTCCTCCACCATACGAACCATTGGTCCATACTCTACAATATGGTTCAGGATAAGAAACTCTCATAGTCAGTGAGGTGGTTACCGCTGCTTACTCCAAAGAGAATGAGCTATGATAGAAAGGTCTTCTGAAAAAGAACACACAACAATCAGAAGGTTTCTATGTGGAAGGAAGGGGCAAAAATGATAAGAGGAATAATGGTGGAAACAAACCTAAGTCTAGATCAAGATCTAAGTCCAAGGGAAGAAATGACCCAAAGGATAAAACTTGCTGGGTTTGTGGCAGTGACAAACACTGGAAGAATGATTGTCCTGAGAGGCAGAAGAATAATCAACAATCAAGACCACAAAACTCAGCCAATGTGGCACTTATCCTACCAGAAGCAATAGCTTTAACAGCAAGCTTGGTGGCTTCACAAGATGATTGGGTATTGGACTCAGGTTGCACGTTTCACATGACTCCAAGAAAGGAGTTACTGTCAGAGTTTGAGGAATTTGAAGGGAACAAAGTGCTTATGGGAAATAACATCTTCTGTCTCGTAAAGGGTTGGGGCAAGTTAACAATCAAAAACCCTGATGGCTCTTTAGTCACTCTGAGTAATGTAAGATACCTACCAGAGTTGGGAAGAAACCTGACTTCCTATGGTCAACTAGAGCAGTCAGGGTGTAGGTACTCAGGTGGAGACTACATGGTTCAGTTTTATAAGGGTGATTAGAAAGTGTTGGCTAGTAAGTATCAATTTGGTCTCTACTATCTACAAGGCACTCTGATTCAACAACAAGCAAACCTGACTGAGGATGAAAATGATAAAACCAAGTTATTGCACAAAAGGTTGGCTCACATGAACTTCAAATCAATGAAGTTTCTGGAAAGTAAGGGATACCTAAAGAAAGGGGAACTACAGGAGTTAGGATTTTGTAAGACTTGTGCCTTGGGTAAATTTCACAAGTAGAGCTTCAAAGGTGCAAAGCACACGACAGAGGAAGCCTTGGCATATATCCATTATGACTTGTGGGGTTCCCCTAGTGTAACTCAGAGTCTATCAGGGGCAAGGTATTTTATCACATTCATTGATGATTTTACCAGAAGGGTCTGGATCTATTACCTAAAAACAAAGGATGAAGCTTATCAGAGTTTCCTAGATTGGAAAACTCTGGTGGAAAACCAGACTGGGTAAAGGATAAAATGTCTGAGGACAGACAATGGTTTAGAATTCTGTAATGATAGATTTGACAAACTCTGTAAAGTATCTCGGATCAAAAGGCACAAGACTTTTCCTTACACACCCCAACAGAATGGGGTTTCAGAGAGGATGAATCGATCAGTAATGAATAAGGTGAGATGCATGCTTGCAGAATCAGGTTTGGATTGAAAGTTTTGGGCAGAAGCTGCTTCAACAGCGGTTTACATAGGTGTTGTTCGTTTCTGTTTATGGATGCAATATCTGGATGTTGTATTTGGATGCAGTATCCAGATGATGTTCGTTTCTGTTTTCAGTTTTTACAACTGGATACTGCATCTGGATGAAGTTATGTTCGTTTGCGTAATTGCAATTATCTTCGAGATGCATTTTATAGAAAAATGACTAAAAAGAACATGGTTTTTGCGGTTTTTGCGGTTTTTACGGATTTTCCGGTTTTACGGTTTTTGCGATATTGACGCTTTTACGGGTTTCGATGTTTTGGCAGTTTTTGTGGTTTTTACGGTTTTTTGCGGTTTTTACGGTTTCTGCGGTTTTTGCGATTTTTTTCGGTTTTTACGGTTTTTTCGATTTTATGGTTTTTACGGGCTTTACGGTTTTTTCGGTTTTTACGGTTTTGAAGTTTTTGCGGTTTTTTTGGTTTTTATAGTTTTTACAATTTTTACGGGTTTTTGCAATTTTTACGGTTTTACGGTTTTTACAGTTTTATGGTTTTTTTTGCGTTTTTTGCGGTTTCTGCGGTTTTTATGGTTTTTACAGTTTTTACAGATTTTAGGCGTTTTTGCGATTTTTACGCTTTTTGCGACTTTTACGGGTTTAGCAGGTTTTGCGGTTTTTACATTTTTTACGAGTTTTTGTGGTTTTACGGTTTTTGCGGTTTTTACGGTTTTTTCGTTTTTATGGTTTTTTACGTTTTTTACTGGTTTTTACGACTTTTGCGGTTTTTGTGGATTTTGTTGTTTTTACGTTATTGCGGTTGTTATAATTTTTACTGGTTTTGCGGTTTTTACGGTTTTTGCGGTTTTACGAGTTTTGCGGTTTTTGCGATTTTTACGGTTTTTATGGGTTTTACGGGTTTTGCAGTTTTTACAGATTTTACGGGATTTTGCGGTTTTGCGGTTTTTGCGGCTTTTACGGTTTTTATGATTTTTACGGGTTTTTACGGTTTTTGTGGGTTTTGCGGTTTCTAGGGCTTTACGGTTTTGCGGTTTTTGTAGTTTTTACAGTTTTTGCGGTTTTTACGGTTTTTGCGGGTTTTGCCGGTTTTACGGTTTTCATGGTTTTTACGGTATTTCCGGTTATTAGGATTTTATTTAAGTAGAAAATATTTTGAACATTTACAAGTTTTTGGATGAATAAAACTCATCCAAACTCTACTATTAATCTCATCCAAAATATCAAGATTTTTTGGATGAGTTTTGATTTGCATCCAATTACTTCATCCAGATTATGCTTATAATTTATAGCAAACGAACATCATCCGACATCTGCATCCAGATGTAGTATCTGGATGAACAAACAAACAACACCATAATCAATAAAACACCAGCCACATCTATTGACTTTGCAATACCAGAGGAATTTTGGTGTAAGGGTAAACCAGACTATAGCCATCTGAGGAGTTTTGGGTGTACAGCCCATGTACACACCATCAGGGAAAAGATAAGTCCAAGAGCTACAAAAGGTGTCTTCCTAGGATATGCTATTGGTACAAAAGGATATAGAATATGGCTACTGAATGAGTTAAAAGTGGTCATCAACAAAGATGTTGTGTTTGATAAGAACAAGTTGTACAAGGATTGGTTCTCTCAAGACTCTCAAGCTGAGAAGGTAGAGACATCTAAAGCAAGGAAGAAAGTTACGTTCAATAGCAGGTTGGAAGAGGTTCTAGGAGAAGATAATGCACAACCAGGTACTTCAGGTTCTGGTGGAGAAGTAAATCCACAGACTGATGGATCTAGAACAGATGAAACAAGTTCAGAGGAAGGTGAGTATGAGGATGATGAAGAGGTTGGGCAAGCAGAACAGAGTAAGGAAGATCTGAGTGGATACCTTCTAGCTAGAGACAGATCCAAACGAGTATCTACGCCACCATTAAGGTTTGATAGTGATGGTTTTGTTGCTTTTGCATTTGCCAGTGCAGAGCTGGTCAATATGGATGAACCCAAGAACTTTCAAGAAGCTAAGAGAAGTGCAGAAAGTGATCTGTGGGATTCCGCTATGGATGAAGAAATGGATTCACTCTTCAGGATTTTTACTTGGTCACTCACAGACAGGCCACATGATCAAAAGGTGATAGGATGCAAGTGGATTTATAAGTTAAAGCAAGGGATACCTGGTGTGGAACAACCAATGTATAAGGCTAGGCTGGTGGCTAAGGGGTTTGCTTAGGGTGAAGGTGTTGATTATAATGATGTTTTTGCTCCAGTTATTAAGCATGTGTCCATAAGGTTGCTTATGTCTGTACTGGTTAACAGAGATCTAGAACTAGAGCAAATGGATGTGAAAACAACATTTTTATATGGAAAGCTAAAGGAGAAAATCTACATGAGCCAACAAGAGGGATATGTGAAGAAAGGGGAGGAACACAAGATGTGTTTACTACATAAATCTCTCTATGGATTGCAACAATCCCCAATAGAGTGGAATCACAGGTTTGATTCCTTTATAGTCCAACATCACTGCAGGAGAAGTGAGTATGACCCATGTGTCAACCTAAATGGATCAACATTAGATAATATGGTATACTTACTACTATTTGTGGATGATATGTTAATAGCGGCAAAAGACATGTCAGTTATTAACAAGTTAAAGGCAGATTTGAGTTCTGAGTTTTCTATGAAAGATTTAGGTCCAACCAGGAAGATTCTAGGCATGGACATTTATCGAGATAGAGATAAAGGTGTAGTAGTTCTTTCATAGAGTGATTACTTAGCAAAGGTTTTAAAAATCTTTGGTATGTGGGAAAGCAAAGCAGTGACTACACCACTAGGTTCACAGTTCAAGCTGAGAAGTTTAACTGATGAAGAAGCTACAGAACAATCAAGGGAAATGGGGAGTGTACCTTACTCCAGTGCTGTAGGCAGCCTCATGTATGCCATGGTGGGTTCTCGTCTTGATCTGGCCTATGCAGTAGGTGTGGTTTGCAGGTACATGTCCACACCTGGAAGAGACCACTGGTTAGCTGTGAAATGGCTTATGAGATATGTGAAAGGTGCATTAAATGTAAACTTAACTTTCACGAAGGAGGTTGACTTCAAGATTGTAGGCTATTGTGACTCTGACTTCGCTTCTGACCTGGACAGACGCAGGTCAATCACTGGCTATGTCTTCACAGTCAGAGGCAACACTGTGAGCTGGAAATCTACTCTTCAGAAGGTTGTAGCCCTGTCTACGACTGAAGCTGAGTATATGTCCTTATCTGAAAGCATCAAAGAAGCTATTTGGTTAAAGGGGATATGCGAGGAAATGGGTTTGAAGTAGAACATTATACAGGTAAACTATGATTCACAGAGTGCTATACATCTAGCTAGAAACTATATGAATTCAGGAAGGACGAAACATATAGCCATGAAATACAATTTCATAAGGTATGTAATAGCAGAGGAGATAGTCGATGTAAAGAAGATTCATACAGTTAAGAATCAAGATGATATGTTAACGAAAACGTTATCTGATGAGAAGTTTGAGGGTTGCTTGACGAAACTCAAGATCGTGGAGGCCTAAAAAAGGCTGGGGAGTTGTCGTCCTAGGTGGAGAGGCGGCGGTGTGTCTCAGGTCCTAGGAGAGAGGGACATGATATAAGAACAGTGAGTGGTTCAGCTCAAGGAGGATGGAGGATGTGAAGCATGTACCAACCAGGGGAGCTGATTCCCAAAGCCTGTGACGGTGGCTAATCACGATGGTTCCAGGATCGGGAAAGGGATTAGGGTTTGTGTTTTCTCTTCAGACAAAGAAAGGTGATTTGTCGAGAAACATATGAAACGTTAAGTGGATCAAGCTGGAGATTTGTGAGGTTTTTGGTCCAATTAACGTTTGGGCCTAAAAGCCCAGTAACAAGTGAACTGAAGAAAGGGCCTAAACAGATTAAGGGCCCCAGCTAACAGAAACAGAGCAAGTGGAGAATCTATAAATAACAGAGTAACATAATTTATTTTGATCATCTTCTACTCTTCGATTTCACCATTGTTGTTGTTCTTCAAGTTCTTTCTAAAACCCTAAAGAGATTAGTGAATTGCCAGGTCCTGATCTTGAAGAGAGATGTACCCGAGGTCCCGGGGAACTCTATAATCTTCGTGTGTGATTGTGTTGATCTCTTTCTTGAATCCTTTGTTCTTCTTGAGAGGTGTGAGTTGCAAATCATAACCTGTGAGAGAGAGAGAGAATCAAATTAGATAGCAAGATTGCGATCACAAAGAGTTGAATTCATACGAATTCTTCAACACACGATCTAAATCCAGAATGAGATCATGAAGTTCGATGTAGAGTCCTACCAAATATTTTGCTTCTTCTAATATCCGGAAAAATGGTAAAACTCAGAAAATACCGAATCCGAAAACCCGAAAATATATTTGGGTGCATCCGGGGTTTGAATGGTTTACTAAACCCGACCAGAACTTGAAAAAACTGAATCGAATTCGAACCGAATTTTAAAAAAAACCCGAAGATATTAAAAATTTTAAAATGAGACTCGATCTCGAACCGAACCTGATGCGAACCCAAACGGAACCCCGACTGCCCAAAACTATTCCTTCTTATAAACAAGAAATAAACTAGAAATAAAATAGTAATTTTAATTTTGGATAGTTTGAAAATTTAATTAATGGGGATCGATAGTTATTCCTTACAATTATCTAATTATTTATTTTATCTATAACCAACAAAGTGTTGACCCAGTGGTAAAAGCCCATTTATTAAAAGAGGAGGTCACGAGTTCGAGCTGCGTTGTGAGAGGTTGGTTCGCCAAATGTGAGTATCTTACCTGGTCTGACCCCGCTCTGGGGAGATTAGAGGGCACGGACTCTGAACTTCCTAGTTATCAAAAATATATATATCTAAGAAAAAAAAAAGTTTTAGAAAAAAATTTGTTTTAAAAAGATGGATTTTTTATATTTTCAATGCATTTTTAAATGATTAATGATAATGAATTTTTATTTTAAGAAACCGTGTGTGAAATTATTGGTTAAAAATTATAGTAAATTGTATTCTTCTTAAAAAATCATGTATTTATTGTTAGCTTTAATTTTTTTAATATGTATGAAATGTCTAAACAATACATCATTTTGAAACGGAAAAGTATTATATTGTCCATCTTTGTAAAGTGTAAATGCCTATAAAGCACTCGTAAGAAAATGAATAGATGGGGGTGGGGGTTGCTATCAAGCAAGCAACTCCCACGTGAAGGGGTAAACCAAATAGGCCTTATATATTTGGTACCTTTCGTTTTCTTCTCCCAAATATTTTCATCTCTTAGTTACCACCACTTTTGTTACATTACTCTTGATCACTACCACTCCCATAACATCCTCCATAACCTTACATCTCCTTTAATTCAATGCTTCCACTTCACTTAGTTCTGATTCAAATATCAGCCATGTTATTGGTTCGGTTAACCATACAATGAAAGTCAGTAGCAAATTAAAAACGTAACTGATTTGCATAGTTGTTTGTATGGCAAAGTAATAATTAATTACCAAAAGCAAAACCTAAAAGATCGCATGATCCATTTACATTTGAGAGGGGCCATACTATGTCTCCCGTATAATGGATCTAATATAGAATTAGTTTTTTTTTTTTACGAATTCATGATCTTAGCTGCAACTTGTTAAATTATTAAATACTGCCGTTTGAACCGCGCAACGCACATGTATTTTTTAATTTTATTCAATTTATGATTGATAATGTTTAGATTGTTCGTATAAGTTATAAGTGTTGATTTTATTGATAGTTTGTACAGAGAATATATACTGAGAATACAAGAGTGGTGATCAAGGCAGAAGTTAATACAAAAGATATAATTGATATGTTTCTATATATAAAGATATGGTCAATACACCCCCTCAAGACGGAGGGCTTTAGTCACTCCGATCTTGGAACATGCCGATAGAAATGGTTGACGAGAGAGTGGCTTTGTTAGTGCATCCGCAAGTTGATCATGAGCAACACGTAGAAGGCCTCCTTGAATTTTTCCTCGGACGAAATGATAGTCTAAAGCTATGTGTTTCATTCTTGAATGGAAAACTGGGTTGGCACAGAGGTATGTAGCTCCGAAATTGTCACAGTAGATAGTTGCTATGTTAGGCAGCTTAATCCCAAGTTCGAGAATAAGAGAACATAACCATCGTACCGCTACGACCGTATTAGCTACGACTCGATATTCAACTTCCGTAGATGATCTTGCCACACCTCGTTGCTTCTTGGACATCCATGAAATTGGATTAGAGCCGATCATCCATGGCATTGGTAGAGACATAGTCATCGGCATCGTCAACCCAATATGCACCTGAAAAACCGTGAAGCATAACTGGAGTATCACGTTTCAGATAAACCCCATGTGTTGGTGTTTCGGCCATATAGCGTAACACGCGTTTGGCAGCTTGCCAATGATCGGACGTTGGACGATGCATAAATTGAGAAAGACGATTCACGACATACGCCATATCCGGTCTCGTAAAGGCCAAATATTGAAGACTGCCACAACCATCCACAATTGCCGAGGATTTTGAAGTGCAGAACCACCATTGAGTGTTCGCTTTGGTGAAGATTGCATCGGTGTGGAGACAGGGTTCGCATCAGTCATATTGGTTTTGGCCAAGAGATCCAGAATATAGCGGCGATGCATTAGGTGTAAACCATGATGTGTCCGTGTGGCTTCAATCCCAAGGAAGTAGTGTAAATCCGTTGGATCCTTGATTGAAAATCGGTGAGCAAGCGATTGAAGGACATAGGCAATGTGGTGTGTATTACTTCCTATGACAAGAATATCATCCACATAAACTAGAAAATAAGTGAGATTCGTACCCTGTTTGGCGATAAATAAAGACGTATCCGCCAGGGAGTTGACGAAATTAAGTCGAACAAGATGGTCTTTAAGACCTAAGTACCACGATCTTGGGGCTTGTTTGAGGCCGTATATGGCTTTCCTGAGGCGACAGACATGATTCAGTCGATCTTTATCAACAAACCCAGGTGGCTGCATCATGTAGACCTCCTCGGTTACGTCCCCGTGTAAGAAGGTGTTGTTGACGTCTATTTGCTTGATAGGCCACGACTTTTTAACCGCAACATCCAAAACGATTCTGATAGAGGTTGACTTGATAACGAGATTGAAGGTCTCTGCATAGTCGACACCATAGCGTTGGTGGAATCCTTTCACCACAAGCCTCACATTATATCGATGAGTTCACCATTGGCGTGATACTTTTCTGTAAAAATCCATTTGCAAGCAACCAGATTTTGATGAGGTCCTGGGGGAACCAGATCCTAGGTGCGATGGCGTGTTTGAGCATCAAACTCTGTTGACATCGCTTCGCGCCAATGCCTATCTTTGAGAGCGTGAGTGACAGATGTTGGTTCCGATTGTTGTTGAATAACAACGACAAGAGTGAGCTTCCTTGTTGGTTTCGTTATGTTGTTTTTGAGGCGGGTGGTCATCGAATGTGTGTTTTGTGGTGGGTTAATACCAGAGGTGGTAATTGGTGTGGGAGAGCTCAGATGTGAAATGGGTACAAACTGTTCTAATTGTCTTTGGCAAGAGGAAGAAGATGGTTGTGTGGGTGTTGTTTGTTGTGGGTCTTTTTGTTGGGCTTGTGTTGTTTGAGTGGAAATTAGTGTTTGGGGCTGATTTATTTGGGTTTGGAAATTGGGCCTGGTTGGAGATGAGGTAATGGGCCGAGTGTTTAGAAGAGAAGAAGAAGTAGGAGATAAGAGTGTCGAAGACAATACCTGGGGTTGTTGTGGTTGCGGTTCGTGAGTCACCAGAGATAGAGACGTCACCAGCAATGGGTGCGGCTGATGGAGCAACGACGGCGGCCGGTGAGATTGCAGAGGAGGAGCGGGAACGTTGGAGCAACTGAGGAGAGTTGCGATGGAGCAGGAGTTGTTCTCGGCGGCGCTGTGTCACCGTCGCGAGTCTCCGCTGTCGGAATTGATGGCGGTGGTTGGTGTAGAGTTTGGTGAAGGATTCTCGACCGTGGTTGATGAGATTCCATGACATCAGCACGAGGCAGAACGTGCAGAGGAGTGACCATGGCTGTCTCTGCAGGTTGAGGGAGAGAGGTTTCGAAGCTGGAATTTGTATGTGATTAGCTAGGAAAGGATTTGAATGGGAAGGCATGTGCATCGAATTGGACATGTCTTGATGCGGAGAGTCCTGACGTGGGAATGTGGTAACACAGATACACACTCTGCGTCAACGAATAGCCAAAGAAAACGTACCGAGCAGACTTGTCTTCAAGCTTGTGTTTGTTGTATGGTTGGAGCCAGGGAAAGCAAGAGCATCCGAAAATCCTCAGCTTTGCGTAATTTGGCATGACTCCAAAGAGTTTATGATATGGAGATTCGTTGTTCAGAACTGGAGTCGACATCCTGTTGTTGAGATATACAGCAGTTGCAAAGGCATACGGCCATAACTTCTTCGGTACCGAGGCAGTGGATAAGAGTGTAAGTCTATTCTCAACTATGTGACGATGTTTTTGCTCCGAGAGACCGTTGTGTTCCGGTGTATTCGGCGGCGTAGTGAGATGCGAAATCCCATGTTATGTTAGATAATCACGGAGAACAACGAACTCGCCACCATTTTCTGTGTATAACTGATGTGTTCATATTTTATTGGTTTTCACTACGGTTTTTATACGAGATTTATGGTTTTTAGTATGTATTCGGATTAATTTTGCGCGGTTTTGTGTTCTTTGATGTTTTTAACGGGACGGAGCTTGAATGGACTAAAAGAACACATTTGGAATGGAATTCAAGCGCCAAAGGAAGTCTCAAGAAGACTGAAGAAATGTCCACACAGAAGGACAGGGATCGATCGATCCTTGTCCTATGAAGGGACATGGATCGATCGATCCTTGTCTCGATTTCGGACCAGATTCTGAATACGCAAACCGAAGTTATTTTGAACCGAGTTTCATACCTTATGACCTAGACTCGATTTTCTGTTCCAGTTTATGCTATTTTCGAGTTTGANCAATACATAATGTTTCCATCAAATTCATCTTGTGTTGTTTTGTTTGCTATGAGTGAGTAGTTTTCAAGTTGGGTTTAGGGTTTCACATAGGGAATTCCATGATTCAGTGATCGTTAGGTTGGTTGATTGGGGATTTTTCTATTGATCTTCGTTTATCTCTGTGTTTAATGCTTGAATTGGATT
>OVAN01003451.1:0-26269 GCA_900406275.1 Anastatica hierochuntica
ATGATCCGGGCTTTGCATCTTAATGCACTGTCCATGGATCAGGAGCCATTGAGTATGAAGAAAGGGAGAGAATGAGGTCATGAGCATCTGATTTCGTGTGTGAAGAAAGGGACCAAGTTTTGCTTGGTTTTTCTCTTGATTTTGCGGAAGACTTGAGCTGATTCCATCCTAGAACCTTATTGCTCTGATACCATGTTGGAATTTTGATGAAGAACAAACAAGATCTGAATTTTTCTATGCTTGTCTTTGAAAAGAAAAGGAGAAGAACTTTAAAAACCAGAATTTGATTAAAAACAAAAACATATAGAAATGGCTTAGAGAAACATAAAAACATAGCATTTTAGCTCTCTAAGGCATTCATTAAGCAAGGTCCACAATAATCTACATTATGACATCTTGAATCGAATTCAAGATGATAAAAGAGAGTGATTTTTGTTTTGTGAAATCTAGAAATGTTTTTCTTAAATTGATTAAATCTGAAAACACAAAGGTGTCTTTTCTAGACTTACAATGAGAAAGAGATACGAACCAACAAGAAATGAATCTAGACTAATAAGAAGCTAAGTTAAGAACTTAAAATACAATGAGAGAGTTTCATTCTGTCTAATTATTTCATAACTTCAGAAAGGATGACTTCAGACAGAATATACATGTTACTTTTTGTAGCATGTCTACTTTTGTAACAGATCTATTCTGTCTAATTATTTCATGTGTCCTCTTTATACTTCTTCTCTTTCATACCACTCACATTTTGACCTCCTTAGTTTCTCTTAATCATAAATTAAATCAGCCCAAGTATAAAAGAGATCATGAATGATTTTTTTGGTCTTAAGAACACTTGAGGATGTTGATAAGTTGTTTCATTCACTTGAGGTCTTGATTAGAGCGTCCTCTTCTCAATTTACCCTCTAATGATCTAATCGTCCTTATATTAGATATGAACAACTACAATTCACTTCCTCATTTTCTAGTCCAAATACTAGCTCATCATACAATAATTTCTCTTAATATTAATGCTACATCTACTTCCGTCTTCTCGTTATGCCGAGGTCCAAGAGAAGCAATTTTGAGATGTGTTTGATATGGCTGCTTGAAAAATTATATATCACCTCAATATACATGCATATACTTAACAAAACGTATATGTATAGTATATCGTCAAAACAAAAAAGATTAAATAATTCTTACTGTAATTTGTAAATGGAAAGATAAAGATAACAAACTAACCTGCAAATTCTAAATTCGTTTAAATAAAAAAAATCCTAAATTTGTCATACAAATTTGAAAGGTTAAGAAAAAAAAAAACCATTACTACTGTACTAATCCGATAATCACATCTTCATAAAATTTATTTTTTTTCAAAAAATTATTATAATATAATCTAACAGTATAGTTGTAATATCTCGGGTCCTAAAGCCCAATGCTTTAATGAAAGTCCACATGAAACCCTAGACCCATTAGGTTTTGAAGAGGTGCTTCATTCTTTTCTCTATAAAGGGATTCATAGGGATACATAATTAGAGCATCAGAAAAACACAGCGGAGCTCTGCAGAAGTGACCAGCCAACGTCGACCAGCTCACAGCCAGCCGCCGCCGACCAGCCACCGCCGCCGCCGTCTTCTCGCCGTGAACCGCCGCCAGAGGTAGCCGCGAGGAGGAGAAGCCAACGTGAGATTCGTCCATCATTCTGTATTCGTGAATCTTCAACTTCTCATCGTTTTCTTCGTCGTCGGTAGCTTAGATCCTTGAGGTATAAATCGTGTCTCCTTCTGTGCTCTTGTTTGATTAAAATTCCTGGCCAGGATTTGTCTGTTTCTCTATATCTGAACCCTAAACTTCTTCAGGATTCATATATGCTTTTCCGGAGACCGGATCTACCTTTCAGACACCTAATCGATTTTTCTAAGGCTAAGGTGAGGAGATACTGCGTGATCCCCCGTTTTCCCTTAGCTTGACTCGCATCTAATAATAGCTTAGGCTTCCCGCATCGTTTGGTCTTGATTGGTATCTTGATTGTTGATTGTTGCTTTTATGTGATTGTTGATTGTTAGATCTAGGATTATTATAGTTGTTGTTGCAGGAAGAGACAGTACGCTCGTGTAGATCGGGGTACTGGTTCTCTGTGTTGTTTGTGCTTGAGGTACAGTGCGTTCGTGTAGATCGGGGCATCGTATGAGGGGCTGATGAGCCGGTGGAAGACCCGAAAGGGCACGTGGGAAGTCCTGTATGGCAAAACCTGGTTGGTGCATTTGATGTGCATCTAGGAACTTGTTTGATTCTTTGGGTACATTAGGTGCCATGATTGTGAGTTTAGTTCTAATTTATTAGTGGGTGTTTGGATAAGCAAGACTTTCGGGATGCGCTGTTAGCAATCCACCACCTCACTGAGTAATTTTCCTATCACTCACCCCTTTTTCCCTTTCCCATTTGCCCTTTTTCAGGTGAGCATGACGAGTAGCTGGAGACCGGGATTGGCATATGGTGTTATTTGGGATCAACATGGTTTTTTAATTGTTTTATTGTTTTGCACTGATTCTCTGCTTCAAACGTTTTACTTGTTGATTGGTTTTGGTTGTTGAGTTATTTGAGACCGATTATGGATTTGAGTTGTTTAAGTTTAATAAAGTTGATCCTTGAAACTTAATCCGTTGTTGCGTGGACTATAAGATAGAATCGTAGCTTGCCGTGTGTCCTGGAAGTAAGAGACGGATGTTACAATAGTATTACCCGATAATCAACATCATATCATCAACCTGAAAATCGATTTACGAAAAGAAAAGAATAAAATCAATACAAAAGGTAATAATACTTACATAGAGAACAAATAATTAAAAGCCACATCAATAAAAAATCAAAATTAAGAAACAATGATTTAAATATGGAAAAAACAAATTAGCAAACTAATCCAATAATACTATATTCAATAAAAATTTCCAAGTCCAACGAGAAATCATTAAAATATAAATTAATAACATAGTATTTATCTAGCCATCATCTTCGTCGTCATCGTCCACCTTTTAAAACCCTCCAAAAAAAGTCTCCGAATACTTCTCTCTAAAAATCAATCCTCTCCTGTGATCTGATTCGATGGGTTTTAGCAAAGAAGAAATTAGCAAAAGCAGAACCATCAAACTTTGGTCTTCTCTATGGAGAAGCATCAAAACTGTGTTCGTTCTGTTCACAATGTTCCTTTCTTTTCTCCTTGTCTCTGCTCCGATCTTCCTCACCGTCGCCGACGCTCTCCTCCCTTCCGCCCTCCTCCACCGTCTCTCCTCGCCGGAAAATCTCTATTCTCATCTCACCAACTACGACTTCCGTCGATCCCTCATCGATATTCCATTAATCTCCATCATTAGATCCGCTGTTATACTCTGTGAGTTAAAAAAAAAAAAGATCAAAACTTTACAAGAACCCATCACTCTGTTTTTCAATGTGCTCTGTTTCTGAATCAATGAAAAAAGCTTTTTTTTTGTTGAATTTATGGTGAGACAGGTGTTTATGGTCTCTGTGACGGACCCAAATTGTCGAGAGGTCCGTATCTAACAATAACAATGATCTGCTCAATCTCGTCTCTGATATATGTTTCGTTAAAAGCGGCGTTCGTGTTCGGCGAGCCGGTGATCGGAGACGGCGGAGGAAATTACTTCAGGGCGACGGAAGTGGGACTGTTCCTGTGCTCGTCGGTTTTAGCAATAGGTCACATATTTGTAGCGTATCGAACAAGTTGTAGAGAGAGAAGAAAGCTACTCGTCTTCAAAATCGACATTGAAGCCGTAAGTTCACTTCCTTATTCTTCTTCTCCTTTCGGTTATGGGTGCGCAAAATAAACTGAATAACCGAACCGAACTCGAAAAAAACCGAAAACCAAAATTGGTATAATATCCGAATGGATACTAAATGGTTCGCGTATCGGTAATATCCGAACCGAATCATACCTCAATCCATACTGGAATAGAAAATCCAAATTTTTTAGGCATGTTAGACTCTTTACACAAATATTGGTACTACGAATCCGAAAAGAACCAAACTACCTGTGAGTTCCGCCATCTGCGGTTACTCACGCCTCACCTTTTTTATTGATTTTTGGCCGTTGGAGAAATTTAATTATTATAATTATGAAATTATTAAATTCGATCCAATAATACACAAGTTGCATTATTTTTTTCAAATCTAGGACGAATTAGATTTTGGACATTTTTTCTTTATGTGCAGAAAGATATCGATTTAGATTGGGTCAGAGATAGCATGTGAAGGTAATTAGTCAGATTTCGAATACTTTAAAACACAATTGGCCTTTTGGATTCTAGAATCTCGAGGACATTGTCTGTCCCAACTTGTTTGGTTGGGAGAGACTTTATTGGAAGACTCTATACGGCTTAGAAGGTTTTGAAAATTTTCGCTCGCATTTTAAATAACAGAAACTAAAATTGAAGTTGAATTAAAGACTTTTTCTCTGCATATAGGTTAGAATCAAACGTTGGGAACCTTGTGGCGTACGTATACCTAATTTTTTTTTTAGTTAAGTAAATCCGACATGTCACGTCACACCTTGCGCATGTTTCATGATTTATTCTTATAAAGATTTACGTTATCAAAAAAAAAATCCTTTCAAAGTTATTATTATTTGATGGAAAATTAATAGAGTTTTTATGTGTTTGCTTAATTGTCTTTTTTTTTCAGGTTTCCGCATGTAAAAATGTGTTCCCAAGATACCAAAAGATCATGCAACAAGAGAGACTCAAATAGGAAAAGAGACGTATTACAAAAGAGAATCGAATGCTTTTTGTGCATAACACACACACATGACATGACATGACAGAACCAATGTGTATATATAACTACAAATAGAAAAAAGATTGTGGCTTCATTTCAGGTAATCAACCTAATCTCACCCTCTTTTAATTTCATGCTTTCCTAGTATATATATATATATATAATTATTTTGTTAGATCATTATTAATATAGGAGTGATATAATGGAGGTAACCAAGTTGAGATCCCATTTGCTTATAATGTTTTTTTTATTAATTTATATTTTCAGTTAACAGGAAGAACTAAAGGATAGTCTGTAAAAGGCGGGCGGTTCAGATAAAGGAATGGGGCATATTCTTATATAACCTATGCTTTTTTTTTACGAGACAACTCCTATGAATTGGTAGTTGTTAACCTTAACATATTAGATTATAGTTAGGGCTATAAAATGAAAAATATATAATTTGTTTTTGTATTAGCATACAGTTCATCAATGAGAAAAGAAGCCTAAGCTATCTTTTCTTTATGGTTTCTCTCTCTGGTTTCTCTCTCTGGTTTCTATATAGGTTAGATGTATTTTTTACGGTTTTGTTATGTGTTTTGTAATTTTTGAGTAAGTAGAAATATGTGACACGTCCTGTCTGAATGTCTTTATTATACGTCACCAAAGTCTTTCTAAAAGAATCGTAAAGCAACCCTTTTACGATTAGTAGACTTCAATTTAAATTCTAGATATTTATCAGACTTCTAAAAAGCGATTTAGACGGATGTCTAAGCGGTGTTTAGGCGCTAGACGCCCATAAAACACAGATCTAAATGAAGTTAGTTATCATTTATTTTTTACAGATAACTTAATTATAAATTTTAGTTTCAATATGATTCAAAATATTCATATGTATATTTTGGCTAATTTTCATTCATAATATAATATTTTTTTAATAGATGTTTTTGTTCTAAAATATATTATGAACTATATATTATATCATATAGTATGCTATGTATTAAAAAAAAATATTTATTTTGTAAACGTATAAATCATCTAAAAATCGCTTAAATCCCGATTAATCCTTCTAGCGCTAGCGTCGGATCACCGTCCACTTAGTGTCTAAAGTTTTCTTGAACATTGATGTTTATACTAATCAAAGATATCTTTGGGGACAGTAGACACATTCTTATTATACCATCAGGACGATATCGTGAGATGGGCTTTGATTACAAACGGGCTTTAGTCAGAAAGAACATCTAGAGTTTGTAATGTGCTCGACTTTTTAAATGAGGACGAGTTTTTTTATATATTGTAGAAGACAAATTTGTAAGTTGTTGCATATAATGCACACCGAACCAAATATTTATTAGAGGGTATGTTATCACCATGCCCTTGTGTCCACAATTCGACATTCCTCGAGCAAGTACCAAAGATGAGATTCCATTCCGCAATATCTTTATTATGTCTCAAATTAAAGGATAATATAAACAATATAAGTAATGATGTGGTCATAGAGGTATAAAGTTGATTACTGAAAATATAAAATTCGTAAAGACTTTGTCAGTAATTTTCGTGGAAAACTAAGCTTTTTTTTGTTTTTTTTAATGTTAATGGGAAAACTAAGTTTTAGTATCAACAATACAAGCATTTATGCATACGTTAGTTAGTTGGTCTGATTTTTAAATATAATTGGTTAAATTTGTTTTCCTGGAATGTAAAATGAGAAACAAAATTTACAAATTCACGTTAATCATTTCATCCGTGCCATGGAATGCATAATCATCTACACAAATAAAAAATTAATCTATTGAAGTCACACATAGCATATGCATATGCATATGCATCATCACCTTGAATTCTTGATCGAACCGACAAAAAAAGGCTCGTGGTATAACACGCGTGACTTGTGTGGCAAGACAAGAGGTAGCTTACATCGAAATAAGCATTTATTATTTTACCGTAAATGTTCAACATTATTATCATATCAAGATTGGATTAACATTTTAACAAAAAAGAAGAAGATAAGATTAACTTGAATCATATCATATCAACATTATGAGAAGGTAAGTTACTAAAATCGTTTCGCAACTCTTAGGTAGCTTCAAGACGACGGCTTTTGACGGCGACATCGGCTCTACCTGACACCGGCGTTACCTCTGCAACTCGGCGATCGATGTGGCGATCTTCTCTTCGGTGGTAGAGGCTCGTCTCGACGCCGGAGAACTTCCTCTCTCTGCATCTCTCTGCCTTCCTTTTAGATTGCTTTGGTAATCTTCTCCTCTCATTCTCTTTTTCTTGGATGTATTGGTTGGTGCTTTTGCGGTTTGCAGGTTCGCCTCTCTATCGATAGCATCAGAGTGATGGCTCAGTTTCACTACAACCTCTATTTTGCGACAACAGATCCTGTTCTGATTTTCTGGCCGCCAACTTCCGACTGCTGTCTGGATCTGCTTAGTTTATGCTTCAACTGATTGTTGATTCATACTATGTTTGTGTAGTTGGTGACTGTTGTTGCTTGCTTTTACAGTTGCCTTCCGTTACCTCTCCCGATCTGCTATTACGTCTTTTGGTGGATAATCTATTCAACGGATTACTACATTTGTGTAGTTGGTGTTCTTAGCCACCATGGCTCGTCTCTATTCTGCCTCTGAGAAGGGGAAAGGTTCTGCTTAGTCTTCGGCGAATCATTGGGTTCGTGATCAACCTACACGACTCCCTCAAGTCGACACTTCAACTTTAATCGCAGATCACAAACTTACCCTTATCGGTCGGGTCCTGTATCCGGAGGTACAAAAACCAAAGGCTCTCATTAACTTTATTCCTTAAGTGTGGGGATTGGCGGGTAAGATAGTAGGCAAGGACCTTGGTCGGGATAAGTTCAGTTTTCGATTCAAGTCTGAGGATGATTTGGAAACAGTTTTGCGCCAAGCACCCTATCATTTCAAACACTGGATGCTGGTCATTCAGCGTTGGGAACTAATCATATTCGACTCATTCCCCTCCCTCATTCCTTTCTGGATCACAGTCCGCCATTTGCCTTTCCACTACTATCAAGATGCTATCCTGAAGACTATCGGGAATGATATTGGAACCTATATTACTTTTGATCCACAGGAGGGTCAGGTTCGAGTGTTCATGAATTGACTAAAGCACATGGTTATGAAGAAGAGGTTTACCTTTCCGATAAGGGAAGAAGCTACACTTGAGTTCGAATATGAACGTCTTGAAAAGCACCGCTTCTCGTGTTTTTCGCTGCTTCATGAGCAGAAGCATTGTCCAGTGAAGCAGACCTCTAATCGCGAGAGTTTGGGTATTAGTTAACACAACACCTTACATAAGATAGAAGCTTCTAAGCATCGTCGCGGAGAGAATCTATCTCGTACATCACCTGTGCCTTATGTCTCCAAATATGGGCCTAATCATCGTTCTCCTTAGAGACGTGATCATGATTCTCCTCGCCATGACAACCATTACTCACGGCACTCTCGTCGCCTCTCGCCGCTTCGTCGTCAGCGCACGCCTTCTCCATCACGCCGCCATCATTATGCTTCACCGCCACGACGCACTCCTACTCATTGTGACCACTACTCACGTCATGTTAGAGCATCACGTCACTATTCCCCACCGCCTGCAGCTCCTCTACCTGCATCTCGGTGATTGGGTTATGGTGTTTCACGTGATAGCTCTCACTTACCTCGTTCTGAGGATCATAATGACTTTGTCTCTCACCACCGTGATGCTTCTCCTATTATGGCCCACCGCACCAGTGGAAACAGAGCAGACAAAGTGAAGACTCGTGATCCTCCTCTCCCTTTAGCGTCGTCTCTCCGTGTTAATGGGGATGTTGATGATGATATTGAGGAGCACAATGATGAACTTATAGCCGGCTCGACTATCAACAGGTCTCGGCGACTAACTTTAGAGCGTGTTGCGCCTCAAGAGCAACGCGTCTCTGTGCGCCACCAACTTTCTTCTTCGGAGGAAGTGATTGATAAGCAACTTGTGTCCGACCACAAGGTGCAGTCCACTCTCCAGGTTTCTTCGGGCGACTTCCATGATGTTAGTGTGCAGCTCGCGACCGACCCTGTGGATAGGTCTGTTCGCCGTAAGTTTAAACACGGAGGTCTCCTTGGAACGATCCCATCCCTCATAGTTGAATCCGGATGTTGTTTTGAATTTTGAAGCGGGACTGTCTTCTGCAAAGGCACCTAAAGGCCGCAAGTCTATTAAAGCGAAAGCTCTGAAACCTCCCATGGCTCCTCGAGCTCCTAAGACTACAAAATGCTCAACATCGAAGAAAGGAGCTAAGGCTCAGACTGCTACGGAAGGGTCAAAGAAACGTTCGGCGGTGCGCGGTCAAACTCTTCCTCGAAAAAAGCTTGGTCTTTCTCGGCCTTCTTCTTCGGCTCCACTTTTACCTCGATTTGAGGGTTCTTCTGATTTTCCTGTTGTTCCTACTGCTAAGAAAGCTTTGTCTTTTGATTCCAATTGTAAGGGTTCAGTGGTTTCCTGAAAACCAACCAAGTCTTATCAATGATTACAACCTGTTGGAACTGTCAGGGTCTTAGAAACTCCCTTACAGTTCGACGCCTTAGGGATTTCGGGTTATCCCTCTTCCCGGACATAATGTTTCTGATGGAAACGAAGAATAATGATGACTTTGTCTTGCAAGTATTCTAGTGGATGGGATATGATAATAATTTTACTGTAGCACCGTTGGGCCAGAGTGGTGGCCTGGCTTTGTTCTGGAGACGAGACGTAGCTCTTACTGTTCTTTCCTCCTCTCCAAACTTTATTGACACAATAATCTCCTATGAGGACTCTACTTTCCATCTTACTTTCGTTTATGGAGCTCTGCAGCGACAAAATCGCAAGGAAGTTTGGGACGCCATTTCTAAATTTGGAGCCGATAAAGAGTCTGCTTGGCTCCTATCTGGCAATTTTAATGATATATTACATCAATCGGAGAAACGAGGCGGCCCCCTTAGATGGGAGGGCTATTTTACTGATTTCCAAAGTTTTGTTTCAGTGAATGGCCTTTGGGATGTCAACTACTCTGGAAATTTTCTTTCTTGGCGCGGTATGTGTTACGATCACTTAGTTCATGCTCGCCTCAATCGCTCTATGGCCAACAATGCTTGGGTAGAGATTTTTCCTTCTGGTCGCTCGGAATACCTTTGGTTTGAAGGCTCGAATCACATACCTCTCTTAACTTTCCTTGATAATTCAGGGATTAAGCACCAAAAATTATTTCGCTTTGATCGTCGACTACGCGAACGTGACGAAGTCTTTGATCTTATCGCTGAGGTCTGGCAGCGCGAGGATAGTGCATCTGTCTTAGCTAAACTTGGCAAATGTCGCTCTGCTCTAGTTCGTTGGGCCAAGGAACAACATTTCAATAGTGCGAAGTTGATTGAGGACTCGCGCACTAAACTTGACACCCTTCTCTCTAGTAATGAAGCTGATTCGCAAGAAGTCCATCATGTTGCCTCTACTCTTGAGGCAACATATCGAGAGTAAGAGAAACTCTGGAAGGAATGTAATCGAGTTCTTTGGCTACAACATGGGATCAGAACTCGGGTTTCTTTCACGCGTCGTCGCGTAACCGGAGAACGATTAACCGTATCTCTGTCATTGAAGATGAATCAGGACTAGTTCATTTTAAGGAGCATGACATTGCAGCCTCGATCTCCTCCTATTTTCAACATATTTTCTCCTCGAATGGAGCGGTCGATTTCTCGATTATTGAGCAAACTACATTACCGACTATTTCGGATGTTGATAACATGTCCTTAACGGCTATTCCCTCGGTTGACGAGGTTCGTCTGGCAGTGCTAGCTATTAATGCTAATAAAGCTCCAGGTCCGGACGGGTTCTCCGCGAGTTTCTTCCACTCTTACTGGTCAGTGATAGGCCCGAATGTCACTGCGGAAGTCACAAAATTCTTTGTGACAGACTCCTTTCCGCAACCTTAAACGTTACAAATGTGACACTGGTTTCGAAAATAGCTCATCTAAGGAAGGTCTCAGACTACCGGCCTATAGCCTTGTGCAGTGTCTTCTACAAAATCATTGCCAAGATTCTTACAAAGAGGATGCATACTATTCTGCCGGGACTCATTTCTGAGAATCAATCGGCTTTTTTCCTGGTCGAGCTATCTCTGATAATGTTCTCATTACTATGAGATTCTGCATTGCTTGCGCCGTTCGAAGGCCACAAAACGTGGTGCTATGGCTGTTAAAACGGACATGAGCAAGACTTATGACCGCACTGAGTGGTCTTTCTTACTCCGCGTGCTGGAGAAATTTGGTTTCCATCGAGTATGGATTAATTGGATCATGGAGTGCGTTAAGACGATTTCGTACTCCTTTCTGCTCAACGAGACGCCTTAGAGTCAGGTGATTCCTACTCGGGGGCTTCGCCAAGGAGACCCTTTATCTCCATGCCTCTTCATTCTTTGTACGGAAATCCTTTATGGGTTATGTTGTAGAGCTCAAGAAGATGGATCTTTGCCTGGGATCAAAGTGTCTCGTCATAGTCCCCCCATAAATCACCTCTTCTTCGCAGACGACACTATGTTTTTCTGTCAGTCTGACGACTCGAGTGTTGAGGCTCTGAAGAAGCTTATCTGCGGATATGAGCTAGCTTCCGGACAGTCAATAAATTTCGCGAAATCCTCAATCACTTTTTCGTCTAAAACACCACAGGCCCATCGACATGTGGTGAAAAACCGTCTCCATATTCTCAAGGAGGGAGGTACTGCCAAATACCTGGGTTTACCTGAACATTTTGGTCAACGTAAAAGGGATATTTTTGCATCTATAGTAGATCGGATAACGCAAAAGGCTCAAGGTTGGTCATCCTGCTTCCTGTCCTCTGCAGGAAAGCAGATTATGCTAAAATATGTCCTCTCCGCGATTCCGACCTATGCAATGTCTTGTTTCATATTGTCGATGTCGCTATGTAAGCGCATTCAATCTGCCCTCACTCGCTTTTGGTGGGATGACAAGTGGGATGTTCGAAAAATGTCTTGGATCTCCTGGGAGCGATTGTCACTCCCGAAAGTTGCTGGCGGATTGGGATTCAAGGATGTGGTGGCTTTCAATGATGCTCTCCTTGCTAAGCTCTCCTGGTGTCTTCTGAAGAATCTATACTCTTTGGTCTCACGCATTCTTCTGGGCAAATATTGCCACTCCTCCTCCTTAATGGAGTGCTTACCTCCGACCACAATGTCTCTCGGTTAGCGAGGGATCATGGCTAGCTGTGAAGTCTTACGGTAAGGCCTCGGGTGGATTATAAGTGATGGTACTGATGTTAGAGTCTAGGGGGATTTTTGGCTCTCTTTGTCGTCCCCTTTGGCCGTCGTTGGTCCACCACTTGAGAGCCAATGCGATCTCCGTGTGTCGGGTCTTCTATCTACTCATCCACGTTCTTGGAATTGGGGGATAATCAATGAGGTATTGGCCCAGTATGCTCCGTTGATTTTGAATCTGGTGTTTGGCTCTTCCGCACAGAGGGATTCTCTTGTCTGATTGTTTAATAAGAATGGCCGATACTCTTGTAAGAGTGGCTACAACATTCTTACTACTCCAAGGGGTCCACATATGTCAGAAGAATTTAATTGGCTGAAGAATATTTGGAAGCTTAAAACTCTCCCTAAGATCCAGACTTTTCTCTGGAAGGCTATGTGGGGTGCTATACTAGTTCAGTCTGTTTTATGCTCTCGCGGGGTTTTGGAAGATTCTTCCTACCTTAGGTGCGGCTCTTCAGAGAAGGTTGATCATGTTCTCTTTCAATGCACCTTTGCGCAACAAGTGTGGGAGTCGGCTCCTCTCTCTATGTCGTTCTTTTCACAGACTCCTACGCTGGCAATCTTTCTCTCTTCCATGCGTACCTCTAAGGATTTGCCTCCTACTGGATTGGTCATGGTCGATGTGTACCCTTGGATATGCTGACAACTTTGGAAGGCTAGGAATTGCTTGATTTTTAATACAGAATTTTGTTATGTTGATGATATTATCCACCGTGCCCTAGTAGGTGCGCAGGAGTGGCAATCTGCTGCTAGTCTTAGTTTGAAGGTCTCCAGGCATCTGACCATGTTGGACCCAGTTACCGAGGGTATTAGTACCTCTTAATTTGTTACCATCCTCGTATAGATGCTGGGTGGATGCATCTTGGGATCCTTCTACTAGGCAATGTGGCATGTGTTGGTTGTTCTGTGCTCCAAATGATACCATCATAGCGAAGTATGTCTCCTACAAGGAGGCGGTTCCTTCAAGTCTTGCGGCTGAAGCCTTGGCTGTTTGGACTGCGCTAAGCCAGACTATTGTGTTAGGGATTAATGAGGTGCTTCTGCACTCGGACTCCCAGATATTGATCAATTTGATCAATAGGCATGAAGATCATATCGAAATCTTTGGTTTTCTTTCCGATATTCGGAATCTCATTCCTTCTTTTGTTGTTTTTTCTGTTTCATTTGTTCCAAGAACTGCGAATTTTTTGGCGGGTTCGCTAGCGCATTGAGCTCTTTGTGCTCAAAATACTTCAGTACGTGAAATTTAATAAAATTTCTTTTGTGATCCAAAAAAAATAATTAACTTGAACATACGTATAATATATAATATTTTTTTATAATGAAATAAAATAAATGGGACAAGAATAATTTTCTTGTTAGTGAGGTAAGCTTAGAGAGATTAGGTTTGGTCAAAAGAAGAGACAGACCGGAGGAGGAGTTGAATTCTTCTTTCTTCTCAAAATTATCGAACGAGTTTAATAAATTACATAAAATTTTAGATCGTTAGCTATGTTAAAAGTGGACAGCCGAAGTGGGATCTTTAAGAATAAGTTAATTCCAAGAATACTTTAGCAGAAACAATTTAAAGATAACATTTTAAACTACACTTTTTACTAGTCAAGTGATTGCATCTATTTCTTAACAGAAAGAGATCAAACTTATACTAGAAAAGATAGAAACTACTATATATTAAACACTCACTGATATTAATTTGTAGGTTGTCTCAATGTCATCCGGTTTAATTTTTGCATAATACTGGTAATAACAACCAAAAGATTCAGCTAATATTCTTTTGTTACTTTTACAACAAACTTGAGGTAATGAAAAGGCAATAAAATTTCAAGAAAATGTTCCAAAATAAACAAAGGGTTAGAGCACCCGCATTGAGAGTTCAATGCGGGGTTCACACACAAATCAAGAAAAAAACACACAAACCAATGAACCCAAATTCTCTCAAGCTCTTTCGGATGAACCCGATTTATGAAGGGTTCGTCACGTGACGACATCCCATTGGTCCGATTTTATTTTTTTTTTATCTATTTTAAAACGAAAATAAATTAAAAAATCAATTTTTTTTTTGGTGAACCTCATAGGTTCACCAATGCTAATGATCTTAGTTAAAGTGTAAGAACAGTAAAGTAGAAACAATAAAAGAGAATATACATATATAAATATATAAGAATATAAAAGTGCAATTGGTGAAGAGTACACGTTGTTACACTTTTCTGGTATGAAGAAAGAAAAAAAAGAGAAAAATAAAAATGAATCATTGAGAGACAGACGTTATACCTTCCCCATCCACATTTCTTGCTTATTCTACCCAATAAACTTTTGATTCGTATAAAGCAAAAAAAGAAAATAAATCAAAATTTTCTTGTTAAGATCGAAAACTTTGTTCAGCAGATTATTGTGTGTGTTTTTGATTCATTCAACAAAGATGGGGAGGCTCTTTGTTGTGAATCTTGAAGGGAAGATCTATAGTTGTAAACACTGTAAGACACATCTTGCTTTATACGAAGACATCATCTCCAAGGTTTCTTGTCTCTTTTCACCTCTCACAATCTTTTATCTATTTATGTCCCTTTTTCTCAATTCTTGTTTTTCTTTTCTTGGAGATGATTATTATGGTGTTTGTTTAATTTGCTTTTTCTTATTTTTGTTCTACATGCTCCTCAAATTTGAGAGAATATTTAATGATGTAGATGCTTTCTCTACAATAGATGTGGTATGAAGAAAATAAATTTGATTTCACTAAAATTTTTGTTTGAGGTGCTACATTGTTGAAGTTGAGAGTCTTGAGAATCAATACTTGTATCTACCTACTTGCTATTAAGCAGATAGTGTTTTTGTTTTTTCTGTTGTTGTTTAATTCCAATAATGTTTTTGAACATTGATTTAATCTTAGAGAAGCAATCATCTGAAAACAGTTGTGTCTTTTTTCTTTATACATTCTCTTTGTGGTCTAAGATGTATTCTCTTTATGCTTCTTGAGAGTAACAGAGAGTTGTAGTTACTAACTAATCTCACACTGCTGATTCTTGAGCTAATGTCACTGCATTGTCTCTCTCTGTGTGTGTTTCTTTGTTCAGTCTTTTTACTGCAAGCATGGTAAAGCTTATCTCTTCAATAAAGTGTAAGTTTTCTTATTTCTAAAGGCACCTCATGATGATGATGATTTTGTCTTGCTTTTTTTTTTCTTATGATGATTGATTTGGTTTAGTGCCAATGTCACAATTGGAGAGACTGAAGAAAGAACAATGATGACTGGAAAACATACAGTGGCTGACATTTTCTGTGTATCTTGTGGATCAATCGTTGGCTGGAAATACGTAAGCAAATACATCGAAAAAAATGTTAAGAAAGAACTTATCCGCATTTCGTATATAAGAAACATTTTTTGTGATTCAGGAGACTGCTCATGAGAAGAGCCAGAAATACAAAGAAGGAAAATCTGTGCTTGAGAGGTTAATTAACATTTTCCACAATTTGAGAGACTTTGCAATATGAATATTTCGATTCGGGTTTTTGATCTTGAGATTGTTGTGTGACAGATTTAAGATATCAGGTCCTGATGGAAGCAACTACTGGGTGAGTAGCCATGGACGTCATATAGGTGGAAGTGATGCAGATGATGCTTGAATCATCTTCTTCTTTTATTCTCAAGATTTGACATATTCCTGTAAATGTAAATTCTTCAGCTTCAACAAAGACTCTTTGTCATTTGGGAAAAATCTCTCAGTAAATAAAGTCTGGTTCTGTGTAATGATCATCTCATTGGTTTCTTTGAAACCATATAACAACCTATGCTTTTTATTACAATAGCAAATGTAATATACGTCCAGTACATTTATATTTGTATTTTGTTCAAATCTTTTGGATTCAAATGATTTAAACACAGTAGATGTATAGATAGAAGATTTTGCGGTAACGGTGTATATGACTGATATGACTGACATTTTTTAGTTACTTAACTTACCTGTTCTAAAATTCCTCGCTTAAGTTAATCACTAGAAGACTCTCCACGCTATACGCAGATAAAATTTTATCTAAAACACGACAGTAAATTTTTAAACATATATGAAGTTTTCAATCAAAAGAAAATTTGTTTTTGCAAAATAACATATCATCTTTCTGAATGTCATATTTTTTTAAGACACGTCATAACTCTTCATATCAAAGATTACAAAACCAATATGTAGTACATTATTTTAATTTACTCAATACTTTAAAATTAAACAATAATTTTAAAAAAAATTATATTACTTCTTTTTAAATACCATGTCATATTTTGTGTGTAATATTTCATATTTTTAATTTTTCAAATTATCTGATGATATAAGATTTTAGTCTTCAATATAGAAATATTATAATACGTACATATGCTTACTATAGATTTTTAATGGATTAATGGGAATAAACTGCAGTTTATGGATTAAAATAGATTCTTGTTGTTTTAGATACATTATTTACAGTTATGTTATTTAAAAATTATTATAAAAAATGTTAGTATATTTGTAAATGATTTTGAATAATTTATTTATGTAGTACTCTCTCGGTCTCATTATATAAATTTTTCTAGTTAAAATTGTGAAATTTATGAATTATGTCTTTATGTATTAAAATTGTTATTTATATCTAAAAAGATTATAGATAATTATTATATTAAAGTAATATATATATATATAATTTAAATAATATCTAAAGTATTAAAAAATTGGTTAGCAGATTGAATTCCGTATTTAAAAATTTTAATTTATAATATTCGTAACATGAATCCAAAGTAAATATTATATATATATATATTTGTATTCGTTCTAATTTTAATTTTCTCTCTCAGTAAAATTTGATTTAAGTTGTAAAATTTAATGTGTTATATTTTTCTTCCTTTTTCTAACATCTTCAAACCGAACTTCGCAGCTCACCCATTCCTAAGGTCCTCAAAAACATTATTGACATAAGTGGCAGTGCCAAGACTGTTAATCCAGAGACGGAAACATCTTTCCTCTCGAGAAGTTTCAATATCATCTCAGCAAATGAAGACTTTGAGCTGTCTACCTTCAATCCATTCCTGCAATAAAGAGAATAACACTAGTAAGGTAGTAAAAGATGAATACTTAACAGCACAATCAAATGCAAATAGTACCACATTTTATCACATAAAACACTGGAAACCTGGCAAACACAGGTTCAAAACCTTCTTTTGTGTGGAAGTCACTGTTGGAAGGACACGACTTACTGAAACGTGGTGTGAGGGTCTTCATTGGAAATGGCGAAACTACTGCTACATGGGAGGATAACTGGCTCCCATGCCTACCCCCACGTCCACCTCTTCGCAGGGCGGGGACCGAGGGACAGTCTACGAGGGTCTCCGAGTTGTTCAACAATGGTCAGCGGAGTTGGAATGCTGAACGGATACGTGAACTTATTGACCCGGCGGATGTCCCTACAATACTCTCCCTCCGTTTAAGTCCTCATTCTAATATTGACCTGGCGGGTTGGTCCTACACAAATAATGGTATTTACACTGTTAAATCAGCCTACAAACTCGCAAACCAACTTGGGGAAGCTCTGGTGATACCAATACCGGGTAATTCGACCTTGAAAAGGAAGGTATGAACAAGCTCAACTACTCCTAAGCTAAAACACTTTATATGGCGTACACTCTCTGGCTCGCTACCTGTGGGATCTCCCCTAAAAAATCGACATATATCATCTGACACAGTCTGTAAAAGATGCTGGCCAGCATGAGGAGGACTTTGACCACCTTTTCTTCTCGTGCAACTATGTCTAGGTAATTTGGCGCGGGGTCCAGATTGTTAACCCGATGGTTTTAAATCCTAATGTGAGCTTTGAAGCTAAACTGTCTACTATTATCACTAACCTAAGCAATGGGGCGTTATCCGACTTTGCAAGACAACTACCCTTATGGATCCTCTGGCGCATCTGGAAAAGTAGGAACTTACTGGTTTATCGGCAGAAGCCAAGCTCTTGGGATGGAGATCTGAGGAGAGCCATACAAGACACGACAGAGGTTTTGGATGCCTACCCTATGGATGGACATATGCGAAAAGCGAATAGGCGCATGGCTCATTGGCAGACACCCGAGGTAGGGTTTGTTAAATGCAATTTTGATGCCGGAATGTCAATTAACCAATGCGGGACGGCCAGCTGGGTGGTGCGAGATGCAAACGGGAATTATTTGGAGCCGGGATACGCAAAAGGATTTCGATGTACCGATGTGCTCGAGGCGGAGCTCCAGGCCCTACTTATTTCTCTCTAACAGTTATGGTGTAAAGGCTATAGTCGTGTGATTTTTGAAGGGGATAACATGCAAGTTGTTCACACCCTGCACGGTGTGCAACGACATTTTGGTCACTATAACCTCATTCGTGACATAGAGTTCTGGAGGGCTAAGTTTGAAGAAGCTAAGGTTGTCTGGATCAGTCGTGAGGCTAATAAGGTGGCGGATTACCTTGCGAAATTACCTTTCCTTGGGGATAATACCTTTGTGTTCTTTTCCATTGCTCCAAATTGTATTACCCATTTGCTTTCAGACGATTTAGCCTAATAAAATCCGATCGTTGACAAAAAAAAAATTGTGTTATATTAAAGTGTTAGAAATTTTAAAAATCATATATTGTTAATTGATTCTAAAAATAAACGGGAGTGACAAAAATAATAATTAAAACTATTAATCAATACAAAACCAATTAAAATTCATGAAAGTGTCACATCATAATTTTGATGTTGAAACTCATTTTGGTAAGGACACATGTCAAGTGATTTCCTAATTAATGTATAAGAGATCCTCTATACATTAATTAAAAAGTAAATTTGTCACATGTCATCACCACAATTGTTTTTAACAAAAAATTATGACATGACAACTTAACGTAATTTGATTGGTTTTAATTTGATTTGATTGCAACTAAAATTTTTTTGACATGACAACCTAAATTCTTTGCATAAAAATTTAAAATCAATTATATTTTATATTAAATTGTATAAAATAAATTAGTTTGACATGACATCAAATATTTTTTTCAAATTATATTTAAATGATCCATAAAGATACTTTTGCATTAAATTATATTATAAAAATATTTAGTTTAAAGGATCCAAATTTTCTTTATAATTTACAAAACATTTCAAGTTTTAAAATACAATTTATAATAAATTTGTATATTTTAACATTCATCTACACTCATTACCAATAAATTTCTTCATTCAAAACTACTGAAAATAATGATGTATATCAAGAAAACACGTTAGTAAATTTTGTTAAAGTCATAATCATTAATTATATTCCGATCACACAAAATCAGTAGTTATGCTTAATCAAATAAATTATTAACATTTTGACGATAATTTATCCGCGCATTGTGCGGAGAATCATCTAGTTATCCATTACTTTCCGCGTGAATTCAATTTTTGAAACGTTTTCACTATTTAACTTAAGAGATTAGACTTTTAACTAAAACTGACCACTAAAACTAAGAAAAAGTATATTATAATCATTAAAATTGTATAAATTAGTAGTTTTGATCTAGAAATAAGTAAAAAGTATCTATAAATCAATGTTGTAAATGTCTTATGTATTAATAAAATTAATTTATATTAAAAATACCAAAAAACTAGTCCCTTTTTTGGTCAGAAACTAGCCCCTACCAATATCTGATTTTCCAACTAGACTCTAGATCCAAATTCATCACTCGACTACCTTCTAGCGAATTCTAGAGCATGACTTAACTTAAGAATTTATAAGAAACACTAAACCATATGTGCATTTTTCATATATTGGGATTTAATATGATTATAACATTTAGGAATGAAAAGTGATTCGACTAAAACCATAACTTCTAAATAAGTTGGATCAAGTTATAGATGTCAAATGGGTGGGCTGACCATGGGTCGTCCATGTCCAAATATAAATGGACATATCTTGGTTACACCCATTTGTCCATGCAGACTTTAATTTGACAAAAAACGCAAGACCATTGGACTGTGTTAATGGATTTGGGCTTTATGGACTCGGTCGGTCCAATAGTCTTAGAAAGTTAGGATTTTATAAATTTGGGGAGAATTTTCATTTCATCTAATTCTCTCTTTCTCTCTCTCGTTTTTCTCGAGCCTCGGCGACGATTCTTCTCTCTGTGGTCTCTCTAAATCTCTGTAGTCTCTGTGTCACTCTTCTCTCTGTCATCTCCTCCGAAAACCGAAAAGGGTGGGGTTCGAATCTTTCAAAATCAATGTTGAACTTGTTTTGCGACTCGATGGGGGTCTCTTCATTGTTTCAAAATCTATAGGTTTGTTCTTAAAATCGATGGGGTCTGATTTTCAAATACATGCAGAGGATATGTTCTTATTTCAGACATATTTTGCTATTCGTCTTTTTCTTCTCTCAAAATTTGTTTGTCTTATATGGTCGTTAATGGATTCTACAAACAGCCCATATAAAATGATACTTAATTGATTTGGTTCTAAATGGATTCGTTCTTTATTAAACATGATCACTATATGTCCCTAAACAAAAAATGGACAAATGAAATTGGACAAACAGACAATGGACAGATCATCTCACAGCTATAGATCAAGTGCATCTCTATCAAGAGAATAATTAGGGAAGAAAAGTTATGATAATCACCAATGAGACATACGTAAACTGCATCAATCATCAATATACAAAGCTAATGGCCTTTAAAGATATCAAAATCACAAAAGTGGAGGCCCATTAAATGTGATAGGCCTATCATTGCTATCACTAGTTAGACCAAGACAAACTCCATTGTTGAGGCAAAAATGTGGTTACAACAAACCCTTTAATCCATATAGTGGTGGCTTAGTGCTTAATGACCAAACCCACAAAAGTCAATGATAAGTCTTCTCTTTGAGGGTTAGGCTTGTTTCTTCATTTTTCTATTAACTACTCCACTTTTTCTCCATTCCAAAGTGTAGTTAGCTGAGATAACATATTGTCATTAAACTAAGAAAAGTCCAAACATTTGGAGTCAGAATATTTGACCACTTTCTTTCCTTATATCTCCCACCTCTCCACACAAACACACACATGCTTATTCCATATTGAGATATTTTCAAAACATGGAGAACTCCTTCATCTTCCGTTGCTTCTTCCTATTCTTCTTCTTCTTCTTCTTTCGTGGAGCATTCGTAGATGCAAGCAAGTTATGGAGCATAACCGAGATGGCGGATATGGCTGGCTACGGGGAACGCAAACTCTCCTCCGTAGTTATAACCGGTTCTCTTCTTTGCAACACCCCAGTTTCAGGTACTCTCTATAGACATATAAGTGTGTCTTGTGCTTTTGATTTGTTAACATAATCTGATTCTTTCACATGGTTTTAAAGGAGCTACTGTTGCAATCAAGTGTCACACTGGTTCAAGAATGAGATCAAAATGGATAAAAGCTGTTACTGATGACTTTGGTGAATTTGTCATACATCTTCCTTCTCATCTTCACGCAATTCCACACCTTGAAAAAGCATGTTTCATCAAACCAATACATGTCCCTAACCACCACTATTACAAACGCCATAAGACTTTTTCCAAATCCAACATACACAAAGGTATCAAACTTGTTTCATCAAGAAATGGTTTCCGTTTCTACACCTCAGGGAAGATCAAGTTACATGGATGCAGTTCAAGATCATCCCAAACTCAGAAAGCCGACATGTAAAAAAAAACACAAGATTCTAAAAAGAAAGAAACATTAAAAGAAAGACGAAGATTGTATCTTGCTAAACAATTACATACTTGTGTTTTGTGTTTTTTAATGTTCCTCACTTGTTTAGCTGGCGCTTGAGTCACGGAACTAAGTTGAGTTGTGTCTCTTTTTATCATATCCACACAGTGTAGTAACAACATCCTTGCTTGTATCACATTTTGAAAATGTACAAACATGAAAAATAAAAAATACTAGCACACACGTACACTAATCGATTATCTTTGTACGAAACTAAAAACAAATATTATATAAGTCAGATCCAAAGGTCGACGTGATGTAGACGAAGTATGCATGAAAAAATAAGAAATTTGAAAAAAAAAACTATATTATATAGTAACAATAATGGACTCCAACTATATATGTATTATGGAAGCAATATTTTTGGACATTGTGTCAAACAGAAAGTGATTTTCTTCTTTTATTTCACAACTCGAGGGTAAATCTCATACTTTTATCTAGAGGGAGAGTGGCCAATAGATATGTTCTCTCGGGTTTGTAAAACCGAAAGCATGGACTATGTAGGGTGTCTAGAAGAGATAACCGTGCGGTAATTCCCTGGATTCGAATATGCATGGTGTTCGCATGTTTTTTTTAATTTTATTGTTAGACTAATTAATAATACAAGATTTTCAATCTAAAATGGGTGGAAAAGGAAAGAAAGAATCTTTACTAAATTAAAGAAACCAGACTAAAATTAAGAATTTCTCTTATTAGTAATTTGAATATATATATTTTTTGTCCTCTAATAAATGAAGAAAGGATACGTAATATATCTCTTTTTTTATGAAAACAGTTTTAGGAAATAAGAGAAAAAACGAAAAGTTGCAAAAAGACTTGAAAGAAATATTAAAAAGATATTACAAAATACAAACGATCCCGCTTCAAAACCTCCTCTTTTTTAGGGAAAGAGACTCTCTCTCTCTCTTTCTCATCATCATCATCTTCAATATCCAAATCTCAGTTCATCAATCCTGAAGAACAACAATCTCTGGATTCGAAGAAACCCTAATCGAAATTTGAAAAAAGTTTCGATTTTTTTAAAGATTTTTGAACAATGGGGAAAGAGAAGAAAACAGAGTCGTATGACAATGGAAGTTATAATTACAAAATGTTCAAATGCTTCAACCGTAAATTCAAGATCAACGAAGTCCAACCAACCGACGACGTCCGTGACGCTTTCTGTCTCTTCGCCGTCGGTGGTGGCGGAGGAGACGAAGATTCAAGCGACGGAGATGGTTCCTCCGGGGTAATCGGAGCAGAGCAGCTCTGTTCTTTCCTTGATGAATACCAAGGCGATTCAGAAACTACCGTCGCGGAGGCTCAACGTTTAATCGACGAAGTCATACGACGGCGACACCACGTAACGCGTTTCACACGTCACGGCCTTGACCTTGACGATTTCTTCAATTTCCTCTTCTACGATGATCTCAATCCTCCTATAACCCCTCACGTAAAAACTCGAATCTTTCTCTATGCACACAAATTTTAAAAATCGAAACTTTTTTGTTTGATTGTTCTTGTGTTTTGAAACAGGTGCATCAAGATATGTCAGCTCCATTATCACATTACTTTATATACACAGGACACAACTCTTATCTTACCGGTAATCAACTAAGCAGCGATTGTAGCGAAGTCCCTGTGATCAAAGCTTTGCAAAGAGGCGTTCGAGTTATCGAGCTTGATCTTTGGCCTAATTCTACTGGAACAGATATTAATGTTCTTCACGGAAGGTATTCTTGTTATCCATTTGTCTCAGAAGAAAACATTTGCAACAAGTAACCGCGGTTTCTTGTTTGTTTAGAACGCTCACAACGCCTGTACCGCTTAGCAAATGCTTGAAATCGATTAGAGATTACGCGTTTTCTAGTTCGCCTTATCCGGTTATTATCACTTTAGAGGATCATCTTACTCCTGATCTTCAAGCTAAAGTTGCTGAGGTAGTAAACAAACAAACATTTTTATCTTATTTATCTTTTGAATCAATAGGTTTTTCGATATTGATATCTTTGTGTGAATTGTAGATGGCTACACAGATATTTGGGCCAATGTTGTATTACCCTGAATCAGATAGTTTAGAAGAATTTCCTTCTCCGGCTTCATTGCTTAATCGGGTAATGATATCTACTAAACCGCCTAAAGAGTATCTCGAATCAAGGAATCCGGTTGCTAAACAGAAGGATCATAATGTATCTCCATCATCCGAGGAAGAAACACCAGGAACAGAGGAGATTAGGACATTAGAAAGTATGTTGTTCGAAGAAGATTGTGAAAGCAAGGTAACTTTTAAATTCAGAAGAAAGGTCATTCATTACATTGTTTCTTTTGTTTTTACAATTTGGTTTCTTTTTTCGAGTTTTGAATTAGAGTGATAGTGATCAAGAAGATGAAGAAGTGAGTGAAGAACAGAAACCAGCGTACAAACGTTTGATTACGATTCATGCCGGTAAACCAAAAGGAACGGTTAAAGAAGAGATGAAAGTTGCGGTTGAGCAAGTGAGACGTTTGAGTTTAAGTGAGCAGGAACTTGACCGAACTTGTTCATCCAACGGTCAGGATGTTGTTAGGTAAATGCTAATCCATATCCTAATTACATTCTAAATCCTTTGATTTGTCATTTGAACGCTGTGTTTTATAGGTTTACGCAGCGGAATTTGCTTCGAATATACCCGAAAGGGACAAGATTTAACTCCTCAAACTACAAACCGCTTATCGGATGGACTCACGGAGCGCAAATGATTGCATTCAACATGCAGGTAACAACACTAAGGTTTATAAGCTCTGAGGAAACCTTGACTCTTAAGCTACCTTTGGTGATAAGTGCAACTTGATAGATCTCTCATTTGCGATGTTAGGGATATGGAAGATCTCTGTGGTTGATGCACGGCATGTTTAGAGCCAATGGTGGTTGTGGATATGTCAAGAAACCTAACTTCTTGATGAAGAAAGGGTTTCACGACGAAGTTTTTGACCCTAAGAAGAAACTTCCTGTGAAAGAAACATTAAAGGTAAGCCAAAAAACAATCTCCATATGTAACTTGAGGATGTTTTAACATTTCAAAATAACTATATTTGTTACCATTTTTCTGACAGGTAAAAGTGTATATGGGAGATGGATGGCGTCTAGACTTTAGTCACACTCACTTTGATGCATATTCTCCTCCTGATTTCTACACTAAGGTAATATAAATTTCACCACATTTATGTCTTCTTTTCTTTATATTCTTCATACCTAATCAGATTGCGGATTTGCGAGTTTTGTTTGTAGATGTTCATAGTAGGTGTACCAGCAGATAACGCGAAGAAGAAGACAAGGATAATCGAAGATAATTGGTATCCAATTTGGGATGAGGAGTTTAGTTTCCCATTAACAGTTCCAGAGCTTGCATTGCTTAGGATCGAAGTAAGAGAGTATGATATGTCGGAGAAGGATGATTTTGGGGGACAAACATGCTTGCCTGTTGCGGAATTAAGACCGGGGATTCGATCTGTGCCTTTGTATGATAAGAAAGGCGAAAAGATGAAATCAGTACGGCTTCTCATGCGTTTCATCTTCGAATAATTTGGTGGTTGTGTGTGTGAGAAAGAAAGAATTTGCACTATGTCAACAAAAAGCTTTTGAGGTATAGTATAATGTAGCTTGATGATCAAATGGATCTTTGCTCTGATATCTCTTAAAGTGTTTTTTTTTTAACTTACCATATTGAGAAAATGTAACTACATTTATAGATGGTACTTTATATTTTTTTGTCAATATGTTAAAATCTAATATAAGATGATCCATACTTGCAATTTGCAAAGCTGTTACTTAGTTATGTATACTATAATGAGGGAAGGGGCTCTTTCTCTTAAACTTCGCACTGCGAGAAAAGGAAGACGTAGAAGAAGAACCCCATAGCTTTCTCTATAATATCTTCGGCTCCCTTTGTCTCCAACTCCTAGGTTGTACACCCACACCTTCCTCTTACGTTAAGATATGATACGTCCTGCTGGATCCGATCACTAATCAATGGCATTGGCCAACTTATTAGAGATTTCTAGCGTAGACCTTATCAGTCTTATCCCTTAGAGCTCTGTGCTTTGCTTCGTTATAAAAGGAAGGACAAGCTTGACTAAGAGCAAGATTATTGGTAGGACATGAAGGGGTTCTTAATTTTTTTTTTTTGTTAAGACGAACCAATCACGGGCCGCCACGTGTAAGTGGAGCCCGTGAACAGTACAATGACAAGCCAATTTGTTTCTTAATTAAGGATTTTTCACCTTGGTTTTGTAGTTTTTGTGGGTCCCCTATCCTTAAGGACACCCTTAAAGACACCAATAATCATGCTCTAAGTGATTGGCTAATGCAACTTGTAGCTCCAGTTTCAGGATTCTTCTTATATATGGAAATTAAACTATTTCCCACCACCCCCATAAGAGATGAAATGAAACCTAGTGTTGAAGAAACCTCTTAGCTTTCATGATCAAAGAGAGGAAGTTGTAGAAATGAAGAAGAAGAA
>OVAN01003452.1:0-29060 GCA_900406275.1 Anastatica hierochuntica
CGCTTGTACCGACCTACGCGTATGCTGCGCAGGTCGGTATTCAGGTCGGTACGTGTCTTCCGGGTGCTTTGTGAGTGATACCGACCTGCGTAGGTCGGTATTTTGGGTCGGTACGCTTGTACCGACCTACNTAGGTCGGTATTTTGGGTCGGTACGCTTGTACCGACCTACGCGTATGCTGCGCAGGTCGGTATTCAGGTCGGTATTCAGGTCGGTACGTGTCCTCCGAGTGCTCTGTGCCCAATACCGAGGTGCGCAGATCGGGAAAATTGGATCGGTATGCTCGTACCGACCTACGCAAGGCGTGCGTAGGTCGGTACTCTGCCCGGTATTTCACTGGTGATGGCTTTTCTTGCGTTTCTCGTCGCGGGGCTTGGTCCGTTTGTGCTAGTTCTCTCAAGTTTGATCCGAAGTACCTGAAAATGGTGAAAGAAGAGAGGAATATGCAATCCTAGGACTCTAGACACGAAACACTAAAAATGACTAGAAATTTATCCTAAAACTCTAGATGAAATGCTTAAAAACACGAAAAAGACTTCTAAAGGTTACTCCTAAAACACGAAAATATGATAACATCAACGATTTACCCGAGATCTGCGAAAGATAAATGGGAAACGCGATAGAGTCAAGTTTAGAAACGGAAAATCGAGAAGATAAAGAATATTCTCAAAAAAGGAATATTCTCGCGGAAGGATGTACTCGAATGTAGGGCAAAAAAGGAAACGAGGCTGACCTACGAAGTCATATATAAGAGAGGCTAAGGAGAAGGAAGGGACACACATAAATTTATTCACAACTCACACTTAGAGAAATTAGGTAGCCAGCTGCGTCTCAACTAGGTTTACAAGTCTTACGCTATTAGAACAAGGATACTCGCCGAAAGCTCTCGCGACCACAACTTATCACCTGTTGTAACGCTCAACGCAAATTCAGAATAAGATCTCTATTGCTCTACTTTGATTTTCGATTCTCTTTTTCTTTTTTATTCGTCATCGATTATTTCGTACTTTGATCTATCGTTTTTTGGTTTAGCAGAAATCCGGAACCTCAAGAAAAGTTAGGGTTTCCTTGTTTTCCTTCGGTTACAAAAATTGACAGTGCGAATTTCGGTTCCCATGGCAACATCTTGGTTATGATAGGAAAGATTGTTGTTCCAATACTTAAACGGAGGGTTGTAAGGTTTTGAATAGTATCCCCATTGAATGTAGCAAAGGTCTTTTTGATCTCCAATTTCTTGGTCATTCCCATCACCTTTACCCTCTTCTACATGTTCCCCTACATTCATGGATCTTTGGTTCATCTTGGTAAGCCTATCAATCTTTTCATTAAGCTCTTGCAATCGAGAATCATCTCTATAACTCCCATCCTTGTTGCGGCCATAGCTTTGATCGCTTTGAGATCTCCTTGCTCTAGTGTTGTCTCGTTCAAATCTCCTTATATCTTCCACTTGTGGAATCAAATTTGATGGACCTTTACTACGCAAGTTAATGTACCTACAAAGACAAGAACAAAGAGTGAACAAGAGTTAGTAACTTTAAAATAAAAAGAAATGACTTAGTCTCAACAAACTAATGAAGACCAAATGGCAAAATATGTTTCTCCCCGGCAACGGCGCCAGAAACTTGACGAGAGATCAATTCTCTATCGAGTTTTAATCCCAACTAAACTCTAAACCACAAGTATAAGGCTAGTTGTTGTAGTAATGAGTTATCGAATCCACATGGAGCAAACCTTTCACACAATCAATCCTATTACTAGTTAATTGATCTAAGTCTATCAAATGCAATTGGATTTCAAGCTTAAGTCAAACAATCAAAGCAAAACAAAATAGCAAACTCAACTACTAAATACTACTTAACAAGATTCAATAATGAAGAACATGCAAGCAATGAGCTAGGTCTATGATCAAGTGATCCAAATGCTAACTAAATGCAAGGTTTGGGTAATGAAGTTCATTTCAAAGGCAAGGCAAAGAGTCAACTAGATCACTTCCCTGATTCTAGTCCATTTAACAAACTCTAAATCAATTCAATGTTCCGATAGTGATCTAAAGTCTATCAATCATTATACACAAGCCCAATAGCCTACTTAACACCATAATCATCTATTCCCATAGGCTAAGAATGCTAAGAATGATTGAGATTCTCGTATGCATTTCACCGAACATCTTCCGGGTGTGAAAGCCTTAGGATCTAGGATTTGATTGATCACTTCAAATCTAGCTTTAAGCATCCCTAAATAATGTGAATCTATATAAACACAACCTCAAACATCATTATTAGCATCTAGATCTAGCTTGATCAACCTAACCCATGCTTACATTAGATAACTACTCACTAATCATGCTCAAGTAACTCATAGAAACTAAAGAAAAACTCATAGCAATCATAAAGGAAGAAGAAGAAAAGATAAAACTGCAAACTTTTAAGATTAACAAAGAGATTTCTCTCTAGATCCAAAACACATACAAAAGTTCATCAAAAATGTAAAAGCTTAGGGTTTTCTCATGATTTGGATGAGTATTTATAGAAATAAAGAAGTTGGGTCGGGTTTACCCAGGACAAACCGGGTCAAAACCTAAGTTTTGAGTGAAAATAGAAGGGCTGGCTGTCTGGATTGGCTGTTGCAGACCGCCAGCCAGACCCCCTCTGCCCACCAGCTTTGTCCTGAAGTTGGCTGGCAGTTTGGCTTGGCGTTGCAGACCGCCAACCAAAACCCTATAGACTGCCAACCACATATGTTGGTGTCAAAGCTGTCCGTTCTTATTTCCGAGTCCTCGGGTTCATCCGTTATTACCAAAGTGACCTGAAATGGGGTAGAAAAGAGGAGAAGAATGTACAAATGCATCTTCTAAGAACCCTATATGATCTTTCCTAATTAAGACTCGAAAAACGACTTAAAACGATCTAAAATGCGAAAAAACTCCACTAAATACTAATCTATAATATGCAAAATATGATAATATCAATATTTTATTTGGATTATAATTATATATTTATTTTTAATTGCAACAAAATCTTATAAAATCTTTTTATTTTACATTTAAATATGTAAACATTGTTTAAATATAATTATAATTAGTATTCTGATAAATTTTAAATTTGAAAATAAAAAATTCTCATAATATATTGTATAGTTTAATTATTAAATTAAAAAATAAATATGATTAAATGAGTTAATATAATAATTATTTTATATATTATCTGTATAAATAACATAATTTTTTTGTCACAAAAATAACACGAACTTATGTTTTCAAATAAAGTTTTCTAAAAATTAAATATGATGAGACAAAAATTTAAATTAGTATTTATAAATTTTATATACTATATAAAAGTGAAAATTAGTATATTATAAACTATGAAAGATGTGTATTTAAAAAATAGATTCGTATACAAAATGGATTGTCCATTTTGCACAAATTTATCAAATGACAAATAACTTATCTAATATATCAATTTGATTATATCGGTATTCAAAACTGATAGGAACACCTGACATAACTTATAAATAATTAAAACATGATCGGCCGTAAAATGGCTATAGAAAAATTAAAATAACATCTGCGCCGTAGCGCAGATCAAACTCTAGTAAAATATTATATCAAATGGCATCGGTAAGTTTTATTGAAACTTTTCACATAAAAACTTCTTGCAAATTTCCTTTAAATACATAATTTTAAAATATTGGATTTAACGTAAAATTTTATAAATTTACTTGAATAAAATATTTCATGAGTCAAAATTTGGGTAACTTTCTATATAACTTTTTTAATTTAGTTGTGGGTGCCAATCTTTTTAGAGGTTAAGCGAAATTTTTTTGCTCCCGGACCCAGATATTGAGACAGCCAATACGACTCTGATCTTTGAAGCCGGCAGCGTCAAAGCTCGCCGACCTCACCACCATTACCCTTCGTTCGTTCTATTTCTCGTCTCAGCTCTCTTTTATCTCGTTGTTAGCTTCTGTTTTTTTCTCTGTTTCTGGCTTGGTTGACTGGGAGACTAAGTATTAATAGACGACAATATATGAAACTGTGAGAATCAAACTGTCTTGATGATTTTAGAGTTAAATTATGCCTTTCACAGAGCAGCTATGCAACCCGAAGAAAGGTACCGACCACGTTCAATAGGGGGATTTCGGTCAATTCATACCCGACATATCGAGGAAAGTTTCATTCCTACCTTATCAAATAACATGTGCTAATTGATTATTGATCTATAAATAATACTGAAAACATACACGAGCTAATGAAATAGTGCTTATTCATACATTAACACTAACAGTGTTACTTTCACTGTTAACGGAAGACACGTCAGCCGCCACATTGGAACGATGTGTTTTGGTATCAACGAAATTGTGCTCATAGATCACCAAAACGGCGTTGTTTTATCTCATTAGTTTCTCACTTAATGAAACGAAGTCGTTTTGATTTTAGAGTTTAATGAAGAGGAATCACGACTTCTTCATCTTCTTCCTTGTTGAGAGCAGTCTTCTTCCTTGTTGAAACTGAAATCAACATTCATTTTCTTCCTCAACGTGCTTCCAAATTTCAAAAAAGAGTGATAACTAAAAGGTGTTTGAGTGTTAATTTTCGAAGAGAAGATGAGATAATTTGCTTAACTTTAGCTTTGATTTTTCTTTTGCAATATAAGAAAAACTCTAACTGAAAATGTTCTATGCAGCTCATATGAGGTGCAATTCGTTTGTTACCTGAATGGGAAGTTCGAAAAAGCAACTGGTTCAGTGATAAGTTATGTAGGAGGTGATATTCGTGGTGCACAATGTGACCTGAAAACACTCTTTCTAACATCTCCAGATTCATTGGACATCTCTCTGTATGGGTAACGAATGTGGTATAAGCTTCCTTTTGAGGATCTATTAGAGTTGAAATTGTTGTACGGAGGAAGTGCAAGCTTTGAGAAAATGCTAAGCTCGGCATATTGGACAAGAACAATCGAGCTATACTTGGAGAAAGATGACGTCGAAGATGTTGGTAGTGGAGGAGAGGCTAATAATGAAGAGGTTTGTGGAGGCAAGGCTGATGATGAGTTTGATGGAGAGGACAAAGAGGATGGAGCAGACGGAGATGATAGAGAGGATGTAGCAGAAGGAAATGAGAAAGAGGGTGGTGAAGAAATTACTGAAGAAATTGGTTGCTGAAGTTTATGTCTCTGATTGGTATTTGATGTCTAAGTAGGTGGCTCAATATAATGACTCAATCTCTCTCATGAATGGTATGTACTTTTGGAACAAGTCAGGAAAGGCTAGACTCAAAGCACCAAAAAGAGAGATAGCTCTAGGACCAAAGAAGAAGAAAAAAAGGATGAAGGGAAAGAATGAATCTCCAAAGTAAGAAAAGAGAACCAATGACACAAATGAGTCTCCTATGAAGCACCTAAAAGCTACAAAAGTTGGTAGAATTTCTCATTGTGGATAGTGTAACTCAACAGAGCATAATATAAGAAGATGTCCGGTGGTGGGTGTTGTCTATAGAAGGCCGAATAGAACCACTAAACCCCAAGGAGATGTAGAGGAAGTGACACTTCCTCATGGTGAAGGACTAAGCCAAACCCAACCATCCCAAAGTTAAAGCAACCAGAGATTTCTTTTGTAGTATTCAGATATATATAAGTAATCAAGTCCTATTTTCTGTAGTTGGATGGTGGATGTTCGAAAGAACTTTTCGGTTCTACCTTTTTTCGGTTTCTATTTTCTGTTGTCAAGTTATAAACTTGTCGGTTCTACCTTGTTTTGGTTTATGTAGTCAAGTTATAAACTTTGTCAGCTCTAACTTGTTTTGGTTTCTATTTTGGCATAGTTATCAGGTTTCTTTCATAATACACAGAACAAAACATGTCATATTACTTGAGATTCAAAACAGAATCACAACACAAAACATATCCCAAGTTTAAACAAAACAAAGCAGAGACAAAACAAAACACAAAATCCTTGAAAATGCAACTTCTATTCTTACAAATTCATACTTAGTACTTCATTACAAATTCATACTCTATTACAAATTTTAATAGCATTACAAGATCAAGTTACACACAAATAAAAGTAGACTACAACCATCAATGAAGCACACACAATTAGATTCTTCAAGCTACATAACTCGCCAAGGCAATCTTGTATCTCTTTCTCACGGATGCTCATAACAGCTTTCATGTCTTCCAACTCTTCACCATATCTACTCACACTCTCTTTCACGGCTTTAAGGTCTTTTGCATATGAGTTTACAATAGCTTCAGTAACTCTTGGTTCACATATCACATTCGTCATCTCAGATTCAAAAGTTCCTACACAATTCTCTAATTTTTAAATGTCTCCTTTAAGATTTTCAATTGCATTTTCAATTAACTCTACCTCTTCAACCACTGATTCATCAGTCAATTTAAACAAATGACACTTATCCTACACGAAAATACGGATATCAATTTCTACTAAATCAAACACAATGAATCTTCTTCTTTACCTTGTCTGAGCCGTATGGACAACAGTGAAAGAGTCTTCCCAGATTCTTCTCAGTCGTTGAAGTTTCAATGAAAGACGCTTCTCCACATTTACATCTCCTCGGTATGCCTCTCACACTCTCTAACCCATGCCGTCTCACGGTAAAACTCGACGAGGCTTTGCCAACACAAACTATCAATCTAAGATAAACCATCAAAAATTGACAAGAGGTAAGTGAAGAAACGTACTTGAAGCTGATGAAGACATTGAAGACATTAACGATATGCAGCGTGGAGGAAGATGATTTCAGATGCTATCTCTCGACAAGGAAGATGATGAAGAAGTCGTCATTCCTCTTCATTAAACCCCAAAATCAAAACGACATTGTTTCATTAAGTGAGAAACTAATGAGATAAAACGACACCGTTTTAGTGATCTATCAGCACAATTTCGTTGACACTAAAACACAACGTTCCAATGTGGCGGCTGGCGTGTATTCCGTTAATAGTGAAAGTAACACTGTTAGTGTTAATGTATGAATAAGCACTATTTCATTAGCTCGTGTATGTTTTCACTATTATTTATATATCAAGAATTGATTAGCACATTTCAATTGATCAGGTAGGAATGGAACTTTTCGCGATATATAGGATATGATTTGACTAAAATCCCCGTTCAATAGGATAAATAAAGATAAAGATGCGTCTTATATCATCTCATCAGGTGAAGATGATGGTGTACATCATATCTTTTTGGTTTTAACATTTACTGTTTTAAGAAAACTAACGTGTGTCACATATCTTTGTTTTTAACATTTTCAACTTTGAAGATATGGTATAGACTTAGAAATCTACATATTCAATATTTCGCCACACATTTAATCTGTTTCTCGGTCTTTTAAAATGGCTACAATTGCCAGATTTCATGAACAAATTTATTATACAACAGAAAAATGAAATGTAAAGTCCAAACGAGTGGACCTACAGAAATGCGTAATAGATGTGCTAGAAAAGCAAATCACATATTACAAAAAGATATCGATGACCTACGATAAGAAGGAACAAGAAAGGACCAAGCAAACATCCTTCTATAATAAAATAAGTTTATAGCACAAAATTATAATTATGAAAAACTTGTAATTTGTGAGTACTATAGATAAGAAGGAAATTTTTTTGTAATTTGTCGTACTATGGACAAAATCATCTTAGATTTCTACAGTGTTGGTGTTTGATTGGTATTACTTTTGTAATTTGTGGTATTATTTTTTACAAAATAATTTCTTATATACAGTCAAAAGTATATTCTTTCAACTTTCAAGTCACTCTTTGTGAAAAAACAATTCTAAGTTATAATTAATTTAAAATAGTTCATGATTTTTTCCTTTTGAAAATGCATGAGAATTATAAAATACATTACAAAATATTTCTTTGTTACAACAAATAATTTTTGTATTCGTAAGTAATCGTACAATCAACATGTTATTTCATTTAAATATATATTGTGATTTAAAGTAATGTATTTGAAATATTTATTTAATATTTATAAAATGTATATTCAAAATACAAACACAAATCTGAAGGGTAATCTCCCGTAGCCCCAAAAAAATCTCACATATCTGAGTGATCCCAAACCTACTTGGAACAACCTTTTTGACAGCTCCAGCAAACTCACAAATAAAGGAATGCCAATCTGGGAAGCTTTGTGTAAAGATACCGAATGAGGTCATCAAGAAAAATCAGAAACGCTAGGACAACTTTATTGTGAGTCAGTTTCATGGAGACCTCCCACCCAAAGGTGCTCTTCACGCTATCTTGAATGGTATCTGGAGAAATAGATTCCGTGTTATAACGATCTCCCGTATTGGTTCCAAAACGGTCCTCATTTGATTGCCTTGTCCAGCCACATGCCGAAAGGTAATCAACAAACGTATATGGCACATCGAGGGGCAAACGATGTTTTTAACCCCTTATGAACCAGGTCTTACGCCCGATATCCCCGAAAAGTCACAAGTCCTTGCTTGGTTAGAGCTAAGAGGAGTCCCACTCCACTTCTTCAACGACGAAGGCTTAAAGTATGTTGCAAGCATGATCGGTCATCCGTTAGATCTTCATCCACAATAACCAACTTGATAGACCTTGAAGTAGCAAGAGTATTTACGATTGTGGACCCAAACAAACTAATTTCTGAAGTTGTTAATTGCCTATTTGAATTTGGCAAGATTCAAATAATAGAAGTGTTTTGTCCATGGCTACCCCCAGTCTGTGAAAGTTGCAAGCAGACAGGTCACTCAAAACTCAGATGTCCCTCAACTCATCTGCCTGAATTGTCCCCGTAAAACCATTCGCTCCTCCTCTCGCCTCCGTAAGAACCCGTCAAGAAGAAGCTATCGGATCGAACTCATCCTCCAAAGCTCATATCCATTAGACTTGCACTAAGCTTATGGAGAAACACATAAGGCAGTTGTCTATTGATCTAAACAAAGGAGATGCACGTAAACAAAACAAATTCTATTATGATCGGAATAAAGGAAAAGCACCTAAGCAAAAGAAATTGGATACCAAGGAAAAACTCAAAGGGAAGAAGCATGTTACCACTTCCTCCTCCTTCTCATGTTCATCCTCTTCATACTTTGAGATTGTACATGAGTCTTCTTCTTCTTATTCTCTATCCGAAGAAGACGATAACCCACCAGAGGTGAGAGGTTCATTCAGGTCCTCTCAAGAAGCAAAGACGTTTTCAACACAACTCCTTGGGAAGGAGCTTCAAACCAAACTCTCATTAATGGTTGAAGTGTACACTTTTTGTTGGAATGTTGGGCTGCAATAGGAGTATTAAACGAAAATGCCTGAGAAAATGGCTAAGGGAAACTAAGCCTAATTTTGGTAGCTTGATAGAGACAAGAGTCATACAAGTAAAGGCTCCAACTTTTTTAAATAGTACATTCTTGGGGTGGAAATATGTAGCTAACTACGAATTTGCAGAGCTAGAGCAAATCTGGGTAGTGTGGGATCCAAGCATTACGATCACCGTTCACTCTCAATCAAGCTAGATGGTGAGTTTTTTTGTTTAGGATCCTCATGATCACACAATGGTTCTAATCTCTTTTGTCTATGCTCATAATTGCAAGTATGCTAGGCAAAGTCTCTGGGAGGAAATCAAGAACCTTTCTTCGAATCCAGTTGTGGCGACGATGCCATGAGCTATCTTGGGAGACCTCAACAAGACTCTTAATCCTTCATATTATTCCTCAGGTGGGACAAGAATCAGAAAAGGGAAGATTGAGCTGAGAGATTGTGTTCCTTATTCTATAATCAGCGATCTAACTTCAAAAGGACATTATCATACTTGGTGGAACAAACAAGAGGTGAACCTGAACAAGAGATTTTCGTCTAACCTATTCAAGTTTGATCTCAAACTCTAACCTCTAAGCCTCAAGATTAAGGCTACAAATTGTAGCAAGAGGGTTATCGAACCACGAGGAGCAATGTCTACACAATTATCTCTAAAGATAAGTTCATTAACCTAAGCCTAATCTAGATAGGGGTTTGAACAATTCAATAAACAAAACAAGCAAAGAAATTAACAATATAAAACCAAACAATAAACGAACTAGATAAGATGCGATTAAGAAATGGAGAAATGTGGTTCATGAGCAAGGCGGATGACTAGGTAGACTAAATATGACTAAAATGCAAGGGTCAACAATAAAAACGCCATTCAAGGGCAAGGCAAGAGCTCAGTTAGTTCACTCTCGTGATCCTAATCAATTTCACAAATTCTAAATCAATTCAATCTCCCGATAGTGATTTAAAATCCATCAATCATTTAATACAAGCCAAAACACCCACTAAACACATTGATCATCTATTCCTATAGGCCAAGTATGTTTAGCAATCCTAAGGTTCTCTTAGGCATTTCATCAAACACCTTCCGGGTGTGAAAGCCTTAAGTTCTAGAAATTGAATGATCAAATTAAATCTAGCATTAAATACTCCTTAATCATATGAATCTATAGGATTCAACCCTTTGCAATCTAAATCAATACTTAGATCTACTCTAATCTACCTAACCCATAAACCATAAATGAAACTACTCACTAATCATAACTCTAAAACATGTATAAACATGATCTAAAACCTTAATCATGATGAGAAAAGAAGATAAGATGGAAAAGATTAAAACTTTCAATTAAAAGCAAGGATTCAACAAAGATTAATGTTAGATCAACACAACTAAAGAGAAGAGAAAAACTGAGGGTTCTTAGAGTTAAAATGATTAGTATTTGTGCAAAATATGAAACTGGTCGGGTCGACCCAGGACAAACCGGGTCGAACCATGGATCAATTTGCTTGCATGTGGGGCTGGCGGTCTGGGAGTGCGTTATGGAACGCCATCCAGGGCAGCTTGGACCACCAGGAGAAAGCTGGAGAGGGTTGGCGGTCTGGCTTATGCGTTGTAGACCGCCAGCCAGGTTGGCTTGGACCGCCAGGGCTTCTGGAGGGCTAGCTGGCGCTCGTTCTGAAGGTTGTGGACCGCCAATCAGACTGGCCTGGACTGCCAGCTTCTCTTGCGAGGTGCTAAACATGTCCATTCTTGTTTTCGAGTCCCTGTGTTCATCCGTTATCATCAAGGCAACCTGATATAGGGTAGAAAAGAGAAGAATAATGTATAAATGCATCTCCTAAGACATCTATATGATATTTCTAATTAAGACTCGAAAAACAACTCAAAGTGATCTAAAAAATTCTAAAATGCAAAGAAAACTCTACTAAACTCTAGGCTATAATATGCAACATACGTAAACATAAACTATCCGGGACTTGCCTTTTGCTGGTCCTTAAGCGAACTACAAAACTTAAACCGAGAGAAGAGGTTTGAAGGCGAGGACTCATAACCTAAGGGAAATGCGAAGGTGATTGAACCGAGATCCTTAGGAAGAAGTAGCTTATAGCGAGAGTCTACTCTAGTCTTCCGTACTTCGCCATAGCCTTTCCAAGCCCCAATCTACTCTAAGCTTTTGGATCTAAGCAAACTCCTCCCATTAAAACACACATGACTCTTTAACATTCATTAGATTTTTGATTTGGTGCGGTTCTCATTATGAGCATGAGATCGATGTCAATCGGCTTGGTCAAGAAAAGTGGCTTTTGTGGTGATAAGAAATGGCTAATATTTTCATTTGGGGTTCACACTCATAGAAAACATGAAATGTCATCATTACGCAAAAACTAGGAAGAAAGGAACCAATTGATGTATACAATGTCGACTTCCGTTCATTCTACCCAAAATCCTCAAGCTTTAAGCCATCTAATCTAGCCCAAATTTCATGTTTCCCCATCTCCCACCACTTCCAAAGACTTCCTCTGAGAAATTATCTCTTTTAAAAACAACAACCCCTTCAACTTATCTTTGCTTAGAGACTTTGGACACATTTTTAATTTCTTAGCTCTTTTATTCTTTCGTTTAACCCAATAGTTATAACATTTGATTTTCTCTCTTTCTCAACCATAGAGGGTATTCTTTCTTTAACTACACTAGAACTTTTCTTTTAAGTCCTTTCTATCACAAGTCTCTTTCTTTTTAAGCGTAAGGTCGATTTCATCACTCTTTTTCTTAGCCCTTTCGATCTCAACTTATTCACACCAAGAATCTCTCCTTCTTTTCATTTCCAATCCCTTCATATTCTACCTAATCTCTTAACCTTTAAAATTGAAAGGCAAGCCTAAAAACGGAAGATAGATCATTGTCGTTCCCAATACTTACTAGATTTTGCACATGAAACAATGTAGAAAATCAAACTCACTCAAGAAACATATAAATGACTTGAAAGGACCGGGTAAGCTCAAGGTGTGGAACCATCCCAAAAATGAAGACGACTACTCGGGTTAACCAAAGAGTGGTAAACATGGAGAAGGGAACCCGAATATATCATTAGTTTCCATGATATCGGTTTCAAGCCCATAACAAGAACAATTAAGTCAATATTAAGCTCAAATTAAGATATAGTCAAGGTGAAATATCAAGAAGGTTTTACTAAAGTAGATACTTTCGAAAGGGGGAGTTCTAGCTATGGATTTTTCATATTTTTGGCTAGGCTCAAGCTACAAATTAACTACTTCTAGCAAGGGTCTCAGTTGAATCCCTAAGCGTAATCCACTTACAAGGCAAGTAAATCATCACCCTCTATGCAAATGCATCCTACGTGATTTCTAAGACTCAATTCTACTAAAGATAATAAGAAGAAATGCAACTACATGCTTCTTTTTGGTTTTTTTAAAAAAATTCAATTTTTTGTCTAAGCCATAACTATTAACAATGCATACTATTCTACATGAGACTTAAAGAAATGAAACAAGACAAAAAAAAACTTAAGAAAGCACATTAGTAAAAATTCTCCTCCCCAGACTTACTCATCACCGTCTCGGAGATTGAATAAAATCCGACGAAGGAGACCAATAGCCACAAATGCAAGAAAATAAAAGACATAATGGTATTTACAATGGAGAAAGTGTTGTTACTTTGTTCAAAAGGTTGGGGAACCCCTGGATTCCTCTGTGTCAATGGATTATGAGTCGTTTCTTGCGGTTGGTGTTGGTGATCTCCTCTTTCTTCTTTGCCTCCGTAGCTCATAGGATGAGTGTCTTGATGGTTCATAATGCACCAATGCGCTTGGAGTTCCACCAAAAGAATGTCTTCCGCCTTCATGGACATCGACTCCTTCCTCGCGGTGTTCTTCTTGGGCTCTCGAGTATTCTTCGCCCGCAAGTTTGTTAGTATGCACCTTCACTTGCTTCATTAACGTTTTCACTTGAACCTTCAATCTCTTAGCTACCTTGACAAGTTTGTGGATTGTCCTATCTTGCCATTTGTTCCATTTTTGCATGATCTTGAGCTTGTCATGCGCGTACATCATTCTTTTGTAGGATGATGTTCCATCGAACAGGTCAAAGTGGTAGCGTTGAGAACCATATACCTCTTCTTCATCACTCGAGCCTTCTTCTTCATTACTCGAGCCTTCTTCTTCATTACCCGAGTTCTCCGATTGTTGAGCTTTTCCCTTAGCTTTGGAATTCCACATGGGAAATTGCTCCTCGGGGTCGTAGAAGCCATCTTGCGGCATGAAAGCAATGTTCTCGTGATTATGAAGGTTTGTCGCCTCGAGGTTGGGTAAGAGGAACTTACTGTTGTCATGCGTGATGTATGAGTATTGAGAGCCCACGGCTCCACCTAAGAACCGTGAATTGGCTAGGTAAGATATATCAATAAACAAGGAAGGTTCTTCATTGGTGGGAAAGTTGATCCCCGAGCCATTGTTGGCGAAGTACTTTAAGATTGGGTTCACGATCCCTCCAACCATTAATTGAGAATTTGCATCCGTTGACTTATATAGTGTTGTTCGGACATCCAATAGATGCAAAAGCAAGGCTTCACCAAGGTCTCTCTGAAGCTCTAGAGGTTGAAAAAGATGGCGGTTGACACCCATGATTATTGGTGTGACTCCTCTCAATAACAAATACATATCACTTGCATTGATCTTTCCCGCTTCCCTTCGTACGAAAACGTATTAGCAAGGATCTTAGACGCTTTGATACCTGCCTTATACTCACCGAACCCAATATTTTTCCACATGTTTCTATCCGCGTCTTCAATCTTCGATATGATCGGGTTCTTTCCTTTCTCAAAGTTGAACAATGCGCTCAACCGGTGGTGTTCCACTTGATATCTTCATCTCCAATCACACATCAGAATTTCCCACTTTCTATGTCGTACTCCAAAGTGGAAAGAAACTCACAAGTGAGCGATTGGTGACCCGATCCTTCGGAAAAAAGAAGTTGGCAACTCCCATATGATGGTATATCGTGTTAACATCATTAAAAATGTAGAGGTTTATAAAAGTTATAGCACTTGCCCATCTTTTCAGAACTCATTTCTTTTTCATCAAAGCATTGTAGAGTTTTTTCGCGGGTAGTCCTCGCGATTTCCTTGGTCTCTCCGCTTCATTAGTCGTGGGCTTTGTCACGGGTTTTGGGTGGCCTCTATCCTCCTTTCCAAAGGAGGGGCATCCTCACTCACTTCTTCCTCACTTCACGCATCATGAAGATCAATTTTCGGCTTGGTTTATTGTGCTTTTTCCTTGCCTTTAGCTCTCTTTGGTCGAGCACTCGAGCTTGATTCTCCTACCGCTTTCCACGGGTTTGATGCTCCTCTTGGTTTGTTTGCTCTTGTGTTTGTCATTGTACTTTCAAGATTGAAAATTGGCTAAGTTAGTTCTTTATTGAAATAGAACTAATGGATGTCTAAATCATTCTGTAAATCAACAAAGCCTTTCATAGCACGTAAAAACTATCTACAACTTAGAAACTTCTACTTCATTCAACCCTCTTTCATAAGTACAAAGATCATCACAACCCATTAAAACGAAGCATTGACACGCATTTGCAATCTCAATATCAACTCAAAAACACCAAAGCAATGAGAATTCACCAAATGAAAACCGTACAAAAGGACTTAGAAATTTTTCACATTTTCACCTTCTTGAAATTTCTAAAACATGAACTAGTGGCTAAATCCTTTAGTAGCCTTTTGCGAAAATGATTCTCATAACCTCATAAGCTCAATGAAATCAAAATCCCCAATTTTCTCTAACTTCCAAATTTCTCCAAAATTCTCAAGAACCCTAAACTTTTTATTTCAAAAATCAAGCAACTCATGCCATTTTGGAGGCTGTCTTAGCAATAAAAAGGTTAATCCAACCTTAGCTAAGCATAATCTATTACTAGAAACCACTAAATCATTCTAGAACTGAAATCTAAAAGTTTGTTCAAAGAGAGAGATGAGAGTGATTACCCTGGTTTGGAGTTGGGAGAGCTAGAGAATGATGTAAATGAGTAGAGATTATGCTATAGAATGCAAAAATGAAATGATATGCAAAAGATTTGGGAGAGATTGGTGAAGTTTTGAGTTTGAAGTTTGAAAATTTTCTTGGTATGAATAAGAAGAAAACGATGGGGATGGAGAAGAGAGAGAGAGTTTTGTGTTTGTGGGGTTGTTCTAGAAATAAGTATGTTTAAAAACTTTTGAAAATCGCAAATCAACCCCACAAAAATTGAAAATTACACTAAAAAACTTACTTTGAAGGCTGACGGTCTGTTGGCGGGTTGTGGACCGCCAGCCAAACCTTGGTGGACCGCCAGTGGTGCATGCTTGAGGGCATGCAGTCTGGTGGCAGGTTGTGGACCGCCAGCTTTGGTCTGGAAAAGGTTGGCTGGCATATGACATGTTTCAGACCGCCAATCTTCTCCGAGATCCTTCTTTCGGCTTCCCGTTCACCTATTCGCAAGAACAAATCAAAGAAATACCCAAAATCATTATTTTAAGGAAATAACGAAACTAAGATGTACAAGGATACCATGAGATTGCTTCTCAAGTGTGCTTGTTTAACGTCACTAAGCTTGACGGCGCTAATGCTTAGGCATTCTCGGATTCCGAAAAGGGAACCGTGTTGTCTTCCTCTATTGGTGCATCAACGAGGTATGGCTTACACCTTTGGCCATTAACCGTGAAATCTTCCCCATCCTTGTTCCAAAGAATGATGGCACGATATGGTCTTACTTCTTTGATCTTGAAGGGACCGGACCATCTTGACTGGAGTATTCCAGGGAATAACTTCAACCGAGAATTAAATAGCAAAAATTTGTCGCCTTCCTTGAAGTTTCTCTTGATGAGTTTATTATCATGAAAAGCCTTAGTCCTTTCTTTGTATACCCTTGAACTCTCATACGGGTTCAATCTCAATTCATCGAGTTCTTCTAGTTGAACCATATGCTTTTCCATAGCCGTTTTGATATCCAAGTTTAGCATTTTTATAGCCCACAAGACCTTGTATTCCAACTCAACCGGTAGATGACAAGATTTACCATATAGAAGGTTGAAAGGAGTAGTACCGATTGGTGTCTTGAATGCGGTTCAGTAAGCCCATAAAGCATAATCTATTTTCGTTGCCCAATCCTTCCTTGTTTTCCCAACCGCTTTCTCCAATATAGCCTTGATTTGATGGTTTGAAACTTCCACTTGGCCTGAAGTTTGAGGATGGTATGGCGTAGCTACCTTGTGCTTAACTCCATTCTTCTTTAGCAAACTCTCAAACACCTTGTTGATGAAATGAGATACTCCATCGCTTATAACCACTCTTGGTACCCCAAACCTAGAGAAGATGATGGTTTTGAAGAACTTGACCACTACCTTGGCATCGTTTGTCGGAGCAGCTATTGCTTCTATCCACATGGAGACATATTCGACCGCGACCAAAATATATTGGTTTCCATACGAAGATGGGAATGGTCCCATGAAGTCTATGCCCCAAACGTCAAACAACTCAACTTCGAAAATAAGGTTTTGAGGCATCTCGTTCCGTTTGCTAATGTTTCTTTTCCTTTGACAAGGGTCACATTTAGATATAAATATTTGTGTGTCCTTGAACATTGAAAGCCAACAAAAACCGGCTTGTAGAATCTTTTGTGCCATTTTGAACGTAGCAAAGTGACCTCCGTAGATCAAACCATGGCAATGAAACAAAACGTCCTAAGATTCATTTTTCGTAATGCATCTTCTAAAAAGACCATCCTTTCCCTTTCTATAAAGGTATGACTCATCCCAGTAAAAGAGTCAGATGTCTTTATAGAATTTCTTTTTTGCATAGCTTTTCAAGTTTGGTGGTTCAACTCCACAAGTGAGATAATTCGCAAAATCCGCATACCATGGCAAATTCTCCTCAGTTGCCTTCACATTTTTCAAGGAGTCATAAGCGAAGTTTTCTTCAACGAAAGAATGAATGGCATTGACTTGTTCCTCAGGTAATAAATCATCTATAGACAATTTTTCATGAACCCTCAACTGTGACAAATGATCCGCTACACCGTTCTCTATTCCCTTTTTATCTTTGATCTCAAGATCAAATCTTGGAGAAGAAGGATCCATCTAAATAGTCACGGCTTTGCATCCTTCTTAGCCATCAAGTACCTCAAAGTGGCATGATCCGTGTAGACTATGATCTTAGAACCGACCAAATAAGAACGAAACTTCCCGAAGGCAAACACAATAGCCAAGAGCTATTTCTCCGTGGTTGCATATTTGACTTGAGTATCATCCAAGGTTCTACCCGCATAGTGAATGACATGGAGCTTCTTATCGATTCTTTGTCCCAACACCGCCCCTACGGCATAGTCGTTTGCCTCACACATAATCTCAAATGGATGCTCCCAATTTGGAGGTTGGACTATTGGTGCACTAACTAAGGCTTCTTTTATCCACTTGAAAGCTTCAAGACATTCTTCATCAAAGTCGAAAGTCGTATCCTTTCATAACAATGTTATCAATGGCGTTGCAATCTTTGACAAGTCTTTGATGAATCTTCGATAAAACCACGCATGTCCAAGGAAACTTCTTATCCCTTTAACCGTTTTGGGTGGCTCAAGCTTGAGCATGACATCTATCTTTGCTTGATCTACCTCAATACCCTTGTTTGAAATTCGATGTCCAAGCATGATACCATCTCTTACCATGAAGTGACATTTCTCCCAATTCATGACGAGGTTGTTTTCTTCACATTACTTAAACACCATACACAAATTAGACAAAAAAACACCAACATAGGATCCATGGACCGAAAAGTCATCCATGAAAACCTCCACTATATCTTCAATTAGATCGGAAAAGATGGACATAATGCATCGTTGGAATGTAGTCGGCGCATTACATAGCCCGAATGGCATCTTTCGATAAGCAAAGGTACCATATAGGCATGTAAAGGTCGTCTTTTCTTGATCTTGAGGGTGGATGGTAATTTGAAAGAATCCTGAATATCCATCAAAAAAGCAATAATAAGAATGATTAACTAATCTTTCAAGCATTTGATCAATGAATGGCAATGAAAAATGATCATTTCGAGTTGATGCATTCAACTTCTATAATCTATTCATATCCTATGACCCGTAATTGTCCTAGTTGGGATCAAGTCATTGTTATCATTCTTAATTACGGTTACTCCTCCTTTCTTGGAAACTACATGGACTGAGGATATCCAAGTACTATCCAAGATAGGGTAGATAATCCCCGAATCTAGTAGTTTCAAGATCTTCTTTTTCACAACCTCTTTCAAGTTAGGATTTAAATTTCTTTGGTGCTCAATTGATGACTTCGGTTCATCTTCTAAAGAAATTCTATGCATGCAAACAGAAGGAGATATGGTTTTCCATAACCACTTCCTCAATAACTATTGGTTCTTGCTCTTTTTGTTCATTGACTTCTTCTTGTACCTTTGGTTCTTGCAACTTTTCACTTCTCAAAACAAATTCTAAAGTGGCTTCTCTTGGAGGTAATTCTCTTCCGCTTCTCAATGTGACGGCATTGCAATATTCTCTTGGATCTTTATCGGGCTTCCCCGGGAAGATATCCTTTCCATGGCTCTTCGAAGAGGAAGCTACATGAGCCACTTGGTTGTCAAGAGTTTTGACATGAGCCGCTAAATTTTCAACCTTTGCATTTAAATCATTCCACACACCATAAATCTTTTGATTTACATCTCCCATTTTCTTGGTCAAATCCATTGCGGCTTTGTTTTGCCCCTCTAGAATTTGTTTCAATAACGAGGTGTTATCATCTTCCTTGGAGGGTGGTGTGGGTGAAATTGTCGGGTTTGGAAATGGTGTGAAATATCCCTTTGGAGGGAAGTTCCCTTGAGGTTGACCTTGTTTCCTTTCTTTTTGAGTCGGGTATTATTGGTCAGAAGGATTGGTTACTTCTTGATTCCGGTGGGAGAGGTTATTGTTTCAATACTAAAAATATGGGTTGTAGGATCTTGGGTAGTACTCTCCTTGTATATAACACATCTCCTCTTGATCCTCTTGGTCATCTTCAATTCCATATCCCTTACCACCTCCTACTTAATCCACAACACTAACGAGTCTATAGTTCGACCTTGTGAGCCTATCAATTTAAGCATTAAGTTCCTTGAATCTAGAGTCATCCCGGGAGTCTCCATCTCGATCTTTCCCATAGATTTGATCACTTTGAGTCGTGTCCTCGATGAGTTGTTACCCTTATTTAATAACTAGATTGGCAAAGCTTCCCTTGCTTGCCGTGTCAAGGGAATTCAGATACTTTTCCAAGCAACCGCAATGGAAAATCCCCAATAAAGCATCCTTAGTGACTTCGTGATGAGGGCGAGTCCTAACATAAGATTTCAATCTTTCCCAGGCTTCGTAAAACGATTTGTCATACCCTTGTTTGAAACTCGTGATGTCGTTTCGGATTTTTGCCGTTTTTTGCTTCGGGAAGAACTTAGTCATAAATTCCTTCTCCACTTGAGCCCATGTAGAGACTAGCTCCGAGGAGACATTCTTTTCCAATTGAGCGGCTATATCACCTAGCGAGAAGGGGAAAAGTATCATCTTGATGGTTTCCTCACTAACCCCATTCATCTTTATAGTCCTACAAAGCCTCTCAAACTCATCGAGATGGTCTAGAGGATTGTCTTCCGGTACACCATTAAACTTAAGGTTTTGGACCATGTTGATGAGGCCATGTTTTATCTCAAAGTTATTGGGTAATACCGCGGAAGGTCGAATGGCGGTCCTAACTCTTATTGTGTTAGGTTCATCGTAAGCACCTATCTGTTGTGCTCTAAAACGCTCTTGTTTTTGAACCCCAACTCCTTAAGATTGGTTATTGTCACCAACATTGTCCCCTTGGTTCCCAATGTGATGAAGATATTCCATTCTCCTTCAAAATAAAGCAAAATAAATTAAAGATTTAATGATTGGTAACTTAAGTGACTTAGTCTAAATAAACTATCTATAGCTAAATGGCAAATAATGTTGCTCCCCGGCAACGGCGCCAAAATTTGAACAAGAGATTTTCGTCTAAGCTATTCAAGTTTGATCTCAAACTCTAACCTCTAAGGCTCAAGATTAAGGCTAGAAATGATAGAAAGAGGGTTAACGAACCACAAAGAGCAATGTCTACACACTTAGCTCTAAAGATAAGTTCATTAATCTAAGCCTAATCTAGATAGCGGTTTGAACAATTCAATAAACAAAACAAGCAAAGAAATTAACAATATAAAACCAAACAATAAACGAACTAGATAAGATGAGATTAAGAAATGGATAAATGTAGTTCATGAGCAAAGCAAATGACTAGGTAGACTAAATATGACTAAGATGCAAGGGTCAACAATGAAAACGTCATTCAAGAGCAAAGCAAGAGCTCAATTAGTTCACTCCTGTGTACCTAATCCATTTGACAAATTCTAGATCAATTCAATCTCCCGATAGTGATCTAAAATCCATCAATCATTAAATACAAGCTAAAACACTCACTAAACATCTTGGTCATTTATTCCCATAGGCCAAGTATGTTTAGCAATCCTAAGGTTCTCTTAGGCATTTCATCAAACACCTTCCGGGTGTGAAAGCCTTATGTTCTAGAAATTGAATGATCAAATCAAATCTAGCATTAAATGCTCCTTAATCATGTGAATCTAATNCCATGTGAATCTAATAAGATCCAACCCTTTGCAATCTAAATCAATACTTAGATCTACTCTAATCTACCTAACCCATAAACCACAAATGAAACTACGCACTAATCATAACTCTAAAACATGTATAAACATGATCTAAAGCCATAATCATGATTAGAAAAGAAGATAAGATGGAAAAGATTAAAACTTTCAATTAAAAAGCAAGGATTCAACAAAGATCAATGTTGGATCAACAAAACTAAATAGAAGATAAAAACTTAGGGTTCTTAGAGTTTATACAAAATATGAAACTGGTCGGGTCGAACCGGGACAAACCTGGTCGAACCATGGATCAATTTGCTTGCAGGTGAGGCTAGCGATCTGCGAGTGCGTTGTGGATCGCCTATAATAACCCTCAATAAGAATTAGAAAACAACGATATCTAGTGAATGATCGAAGAAGGATAAAGGCCGAGAAAACAAACCAAGGATGGTTTGTGTGAATAGTCGACGTATGGAGGATTGTGTAAGGCATGGGTAGAGCCAAAATTCAAAGTAGGAATTATGGAGAAGTAGCGGCTTGGAAAGATTCCTTAGAGAATTTAGTGGGTTGGAAATGCCGATGGTTCGGCCTAAAACGTCCTAGTTGATCGGGAAATTATTCTTCGGCCAAAAGAGGTAAAATGACCTTAGAAATGAATGGTAAGAATATTCTCCGAAGAAAATTGAATTTTCCTCGAAGGAATATGCTTCCCGATTGTCCGGCGTGTATTCGGCACGTTCGAATCCGCATAACGGATGTCCCGGTATGATCGGATTCGATCGGGCGCAGTTTGGCATGATCGGGTACGCTCAAATTAAGAGAAAATACGATCGGATAAGTGTCCAGGCAGTGCACCAGCCTGCCTGTATGCTTGGTAGCCCTACCAAGCAGGATGCCACGTGTCATCGAGAGAGACCATCTTGGTGTACACTTGGGTGACTCATCCTTAAGGATCGGACACTATAAATAGCACTTGAGCACCATTCTGAACGAGTGTTTTGGAGAAACTCTCGTGCACAAGCGTGTCCGGAAGGGTTCGGTCTCGTGCCCAAGTGAATTTCTGGAGAAAATTCTCGTTCCTAAGCCTGTTCCCGAAGAGATCTCTCGTTTCCAAGAGTGTTTTTGCCAAGAACTCTCATGCTCGACGATCGGAACGCTTTCCCGGTAAGCCGATCAGTCCCGAACTGTGTTTTCCTCATGCACTTAGTTACCGATCGTGTATCCAATTATTCCGATCGCGCATCCGGCTGTTGATTGTTGTTCGGATGCTTAGGGTAGCACGATACCGACCAAAGACTTAGGGAGAACGTGATCGGAAAGTTGCTAAGTCACGTTCGGGAGCTGCCGAGTTATCTTTAAGCATCCGGTAAGGGTTTTTCATTGTTGGGATGTTCGAATATCCTTAGTTACGGACTAGATCAGTTTTTAGTGGTCGGATTATGTGCGTTTAGGTTTGTGCTGTGAAGGAACTCGGCAAGACTCAGTCCGTGTGTTCCCGACAAAGAGTTAAACCCTCAGTAAGTGCTTGGATCACCCAAACGTTAATTTCCAAATAGATTTCCCTGAGCCATTCTTTCCGAATCAATGATTGGACAGTCAAATTCCTTTCCTTTTTAGGTTGGTTGCAGCTGATTACGTCAGTCATTTACAGCCTCACTAATTTTTGGTTGTCTACTTTTAGTTTGCCGAAAAGCTGCCTAAAGATGATTGAATCAATGAGCAACAATTTTCTCTAGTCCGGTGAACACTCAAAAGGAAATAAGACAAAAATAGCTTGGAAAACAATGTGCCTGCCAAGCAAGAGGGTGGCTTGGGACTACAAGATTTCAGTACATGGAACAAGGTTTTGAACATGTGGTTAGTTTGGCTTTTGTTCTCTAACAGTGGTTCACTTTGGATTGAATGGATGAAAGAACATATGTTATAGGATGTCACTTATTTCTTTCAGACCCCTGTCTAAAGCTTTTGTTTTCTGTAAAATAGGAGATGGCAAGAAAGCTAGCTACTGGTATGATAACTGGAGCATTCTCGGGCCTTTGATTGATGTCTTAGGAGCAAGGGGTCCTCAGCTCCTGGGAATCCCAAAAGATGGGCTTGTCATTGATGCACTTTGCTCCTTTAGTTAGAGATTACCATCTCACAGAACAAGAAATATGCGGATGGCTCTTGTCAGGGACACTCTATCTTCTCTCCATGTTCCTTGTGCTTATAGAGGACCAGACCAATACCTTTAGGGCGATATGGACAGGAAGTCGACTCACTTTTCAAGCAAACAAACATGGGAGAAGCTTCGTCAAAGGGAGGAAAAGAGAGATTGGTTCAACGCGGTCTAGTTCAAACACGCCATACCCAAACATGCCTTCACATTCTAGACCTGCAACTACAACATATTGTCTCTTAAAAGCAGGCTGCTTAATTGGGGTTTAAATGTTACACCAACTTGCTGCTTCTGTCTTGCAGGGACCAAAACAAGAGGACACTTGTTCTTACGCGGAAACCATCTGGCACTTGATTATGCAGAAGCTAGGACGACATCCAACAATCTTCTTAATAGGGGAGAGTCTTATTGACTGGCTACTTGGTATAGCTCTCAATCTATTATCAACTTTCAAGAAGATAGTCGTTCAAGAGGCTGATATGGATTATTAGTTGAGTCAAGTTTGAATCCCAAGCTCTAACCCCTAAGTCTCAAGATTAACGCTAGAAATTGTAGTAATTAGGGTTATTGAACCACGAGGGGCAAACAATTCATAAACTCAATCCTAAAGCTAGCTTCATTATTCTAAATCTAAATAAAAGGATGGTTTTCAAACAAAATGTAAAGAGAAAACAAAGATTGAAAAGCAATCACAAAAAACGAAATGGTCAAGAGGAAAATTCAATATTAAAAGCATGTAAGCAATGGATTAGATGAATGATTGGGAAGTCTAAATGCTAATCACATGCAAGGCTAAGGAAATTAAGTCCCATCCAAAGGCTAGGAAACGAGTCAACTAGATCATTTCCATGATTCTAATCCATTTAATGAACTAAGATCAAGCTAATCTCCCGATAGCAACCCTAAGCACATTAATAATTAATCACAAGCACAAAAGCCTATTAAACACCTTAATCAACTATTTTCATAGGCTAAGAGTGTTGAGCATAATTTAGATTCTCTTACGCATGTCATCGAACACCTTTCGGATGTGAAATCCTTAGTATCTAAAATTTGATTGATCATGTCAAGTCTAGCCTTAAGCACCCCTAAATCATGTGAACCTAACCTCTAATATCATGATTAACACCTAGATCTAACCTAATATACCTAACCCATGCTCACATAAAGGGATTACTCACTAGCCATGATTGAAAAACACATAAACACATAAGTAAAACTCATAGTCATAAACAAGAAGAAGAAAGAGATGAAAAATGAGCAAACTTTGCTTAATGACCCAAAGATTCAACAAGTTTTGTTTATAAATCTTTAAAGAGAAAAAGAGAGGTTCAAGCTTTTTGGGTTTTAAAATGTTTAAGAGCATATTTATATAAAATAGGAGTCGGGTCGGGTCGACCCAGGAAACACTGTGTCGCACCTTGGATAATTTGGTGATTTAAGCAATTTTGGCGGGCTGAGTTGAAGGGGACATACCGCCATAATCACCCTCTGGGTCGCTAGCTTTATCTGCAATGTGTTGGCGGTCTGAGCAGGGGTGTGTGGGCCACCAGTCTTGCCTCGGTGGTACGCCAGGATGTGGGGCAGGTCCTGGCGGTCTGCAGGCTGAAGGGTGGGCCGCCAAGTCTGCCTGCCAGGTGCTAATGCTTGCCCGTTTTGACACCGAAGTCCCAGGATCCGTCCTCAGGGTTCCTTCCTTTGCGGATTGATCCGAAAGTCCCTGAAATAGAGTAGAAGAGGGGGAAAATGAACAAAAAATGATCCTAAGATTCCTAAATGACACTAAAGACATATGACTCATAAAATATTCTAAAATTACCTAAAAAGACTCGAAACATAATGAAAATGCAACTAAATCCTAGGCTAAATTTATGCAATATTCACAAATATCAACTCCCCCCAACTAGAATCTTGTTTGTCCTCAAGCAAACAAATACGAATTTATGTTCGGGAAAGAAGTTTGAAGGTGAGGACTCATAATCACAAGGAAATGCAAAGGTAGTTGAAATGAGATTCTTAGGCAGAAGTATCATATAGTGAAAGTCAAATCTACTCTCTCGTACTTCGCCATACTCTTCCCAAGTCATGCTAGCTAGTCTATGTCTAAACCTTCACAAGCATTCCTATCCAACAACCCTTTAACATTCATTCAATATTCTCATATGGAACCTCACCTATGGAAAAGAAATTAAAAACCACTTATCTTGGAAGAAAAAGGCTTTTGAATGAGCAAGAGAAGCTTTCTTTAGGTGTTTTGTGGTCTTGTCTAAATGAAAGTATGTATTTCAAGTAGTAAAAATGAGGGAGAAAGAGATAATTTGCTCGTACAAAGACTAGTCTTCTCTATATCATTCCCAACCGCAAGTATGATCCCTAGTTCTACCCTTCTTTCTTTCTTATCCAGTCACTAAGAACATACCAATCATTCCTCAATCAAGACTTTGTTTTCTTTAGTAACACACTTTAAGGGTTTCATTTCAAATCCTAGGCATGCTCCAATTACGTGATGAATCAATCATAGTCCTCATGCACATGAATTCTATATGCTATAAGACTCGATTCTATATGAAAAATGCAACTACATGCTTTCTTTTTTTCAAAATTTTCAAAAAGTTTCGATTTTTTTGATTTTCTATGCCTTATTAACGATGCAACTATATAAAACTCAAAGAAAGTAAAATAGAGACAAAACAACTAAAAATATAATTAGCAAACATCTCCTCTCTTGAACTTACTCATCATCGTCTCGGTGATTGAATGAAATCGGCGAAAGAGACCAACAACCACAATGAAAACAAAAACAAAAGAAGAAATGGTATGTACAATGTAGGGAATGGTACCTTGGATCACCACGCGGAAGGGTTGTAGTCTTGGTGCCTTGGGACCTTGAAGTATAAGTGATTAGGGAGTCGGAATTGGATGTCACCGTTGATTTTCGTACGAGAATAGCGGCTATTCGAGAGAAAGCAACAAAGTGAGGTTCCTGCATCGCTTGTGAAGGCATACATGAGTGAGTGTTCATCATATCATCCCGCTAATGTCTTTATCCTCAGTAGATTCGCTTCATCTATATAGAGTCTCTCCTGAAGCTCTTTATAAAGATTGAGGTCGATTGACGAGAAACAGAAGAGTGGAGTAAGCATGCCACCGGTGTGGACTCCATCTTGTCCATTGTGATCAAGGTTCAACCAGATGCTCATTAGATGCAATAAGAAGACCGATCCTTGGCACATCTCATAGTTGGAGGTCGGGATGGTCCTTCCTATTTGGTTGTGGAGAAAGTGTCCCACCGCTCCATAAAGGAGACCCAATTCCGTTTGGGTTTACCATCTTGGATGTGCCCTCGCAAAAATTGTATTGCCTAAGAGTCTCATGACATGTTGGATTGTCGATTTCTTGATCTTAGACATCTTTGCCACCAAGAAGTCATAGTGTTCGTCAGTGGCAATGTTCCTTCAAAGTAAAGAAACTTGATTGAATTCTGGAGGCACCTTCATTGTATAAGCTCTCAAAAAACCATAGAGCTCACAAAACCGATAAAAAGCTAGTGAGTATCGGTATGGACCAATCCGGAAGTAGAGTCTCCCGGTCTCTCCTCCTTCATCTTCTTCATATGTAATTGTTGCAAGGAATCGTCGGGTTAATTCCGGATAAGTCGTTTCGTCCATCGTCAAGAGAATTTGAATATCCATTATATCCAAGTGGCCATCAACTTGCTCATAGATCCCCATCTTCCTCATAATTTTCTCATCGGCGAAGCGAGTTGGGTGAAAGTTTAGTTGTCAAAGCTCGGTTAGATGTACAACCTCTTCCCTTTTCCATCCCAACAATTCTATGTCTTCCACCCGTCTTGCTCTCCTTGAAGAGCTTGGATGTTCCCAAGTTGCTTGTTGAGTGGTGTAGCTCCCTTGCGTGCTCACATAACTCGACATTTGTACCTTAACAAAGTTATACTCATGTTAGTGAAGAGAATGAAAGTGCAACAGATGATGAATTCTTAAACTTTTTGTCCAATGAAACTAACTTATCAATGAGGTGAATAAGCCTAACTATCATCATCTTCACATGCATTCCTACTCATGTTTCAAGGTTCTACAAAGAATGACATTTAAACTCTTAACTTCGAAACTCAAAGGGTCCAACTCAAGGAAGCAATTGGTTTTTATCTAACTCTACTTCAAGCTCTAGACAAGTCATTTGGTCCATAAACAACCATCTGCAACCACAATCTCCTAGTTTCCCCAAATTTTCTTTTTCCCAAAAATTTTCATGAAGCCTAAACATTGAATTTCAAAATTTCAACAAACTCAACTCAATTTCATGAAGTTTTACTTTAGCAATCAATTATCCAAGCTTAAGTGATGTTGACAATGCTTAAAAAATGCTCAGAATGAATCAAATCAAGGGATTTAAGAAATTGAGCCAAAGAGAGAGTTTGAAGTTCTTGAGAGAGATGAGTAGGGATTGAAACAAGAGCAGGAATTAAGCAAATGGAGTCTGAAATTTTAGATCCAACACAAAAAATATCAACCAAAATGGTTTTGGAATGAGAGAAAATTTGAAATTTTTGTATTTTTTCTTTCAAAGAGGTTGACCATAGAGAGAGAGAGAGAGAGAGAGAGAGATAAAGTGGATTTTAGACAAGAAGATGGGCATTAAATGAGACTTACCTGGCATCTGGCGGTCTGAGCACGGGGGTGCAGACCGCCAGAAAGCTCTCCTGGTCTACCATAAATCTCTGTGAGTGGCTGGCGGTCTGGGCCTTAGTGTGTGGACTGATATATGTGTATTTTGTATCATTTTTAGTATTATTTTTCCATGGTTTTCAATCTCTTTTAGTTCATTTAGAAGATTTAGTATTAGTTTTAGTGTCATTTAGTTTAGATTGATCATCTTAGAGTCTTAGGCTATATTTGGTCCTTTGCATTGCATTTATTTAGAACTTTTAGGTACTTTAGAACTCAATAGATGAATCGAATGATGCAAAAGGCATGGAGAACTGGCCAAAATGTCTTAAATATGTGATCAGATGGAAGTCTTCCTGTGATTGGATTAAGCTCAAGTTTATGAAAAAAGATAGGAAATTTAGTTAGCCTCATTTTGGCGGTGGTTTCAGCTCACTCCGAGCTACTGTTCAAAAGTTATGGGTGAAATACCAAAGACAAGTCTGAAATCCGGCGACCTAATTAAGGGGTTGTGGACCGCCAGCCATAAGGCCCTTAACCGCCAGGAATTCTTGCTGAGAAGGCTGGCGGTCTGGAGAGAGGTTGTGGACCTCCAACCAAAACCTCTTGGACCGCCAAGAACCTCTCAAAATACCAAATTTGCTTAGATCCGACCCGGTTTGTCTCGGGTTGATCCGATCTGATTTGTTTAGTATAAATACACTTCTAAGACTTGTAAAAACCTAAGTTTGATATCTTTTGAGCCTCTTTTAACTAAGAACAAACCTTTATTTTGAAGCTTTAAAATCCTGTAAGAAAGTTTGGATTTTTCATATCTCTTCTCTTTCGTAATGATAATTATCATTGATTCTATCATTCTTATGAGTTTGTTAGCTATGTGTGAGTAGTCTTATAGATGTGGATTGTGGGTTAGTAGCTTAGGGATGATTGAGTTATGATGAATTATGTTTGATGCTTGATCTTTGTAGATTCACATGTTTATAGGTTGCTTAATGCTAGATTAGGCTTGGGAAAGTTGAATCTAGATTTTAGGAGTTTCTCGTCCAGAAAGTGTTCGATGAAATTCCCAAGAGAAATTTAAACATGTTTTTCATTCTCAACCTATGGGAATAGTTGATTGAGATGATTTGTTGGCTCATAGGACTTATGTTTAATGATCATTAGTTGCTTAATCATCATCGGAAGATTTGTATGATTAAGT
>OVAN01003453.1:0-29055 GCA_900406275.1 Anastatica hierochuntica
CATCTTCTAGTTCTCCTTGTAGAAAAGCATTCTTCACGTCCATTTTCCATAAATCCCATTCAAGATTCATAGCTAAGGAGAGTAAGATCCGAATTGTATGAAGTTTTGCAACCGGAGCAAAGGTATCAACGTAATCTTCTCCATACACTTGAGTGAACCCTCTTGCCACTAATCTTGCTTTGTGTCTCTCTATCGTTCCATCACTCTTGTATTTGATTGTGAAGACCCATTTACTTGACACTGCTTTCTTCCCTTTAGGCAATTCGGATTCAAACCATGTATCATTTTTCTCCACAGCTTTATGTTCATTTCCCACAGCCTCTCTCCATACTTTATGTTCCTTAGCTTCTTCATATGTCCTTGGTATATACTCCTCGTCTAAGTTAGCCATGAAGACTTGGTGTTCTTGAGGATATACGACTAAGGAGCATGTGACTTGAATTGGATGAGCTACGGCTTCACAGTTGTAGTACACATAATCTTTCTTCCAATTAGATGAGTCATCCCTTATCCTTGTGCTTCTTCTTAGAGCTTGAACCTCCTCTTGTTGGTTTATCTTCGACTCCCTTTGTTCTTCCTCTTCTTCACTCTCATTTTTCTCGGATCCATGTCCTTCTTCCTCTTGGTCTTGAGTTTCTTCTTGATCATGTCTTGATGACTCTTTTTCTTCTTGATCATCACCATTACCCCCTTCACGATCAAGAGGAATACTCTCCTTTTGGATTTCGGTACAAATGGTACCACTGGTTCTACTTGTACCACTGGCGTCAGTACTACTGGTACCACTGGTTCTTCTTGTACCACTGACGTCGGTACCACTAGCACCACTGGTTCTGCTTGTACTACTGGTACTATTTGTACTACTGGTTCTTCTTGGAATCTCAAGATTGCTTATACCAAGTGTCTCCAATATTTTCTTGAGATTGTTGGCTCGGTCCGAAGAAGTACTTGACAAATCCTTCAAGCTTTCCCAATCTTTCTCATCGTAATAGCTCTTGAACTCCATAAATTGTACATCTCGTGAGACCAATACCCTTCGTTTCTCTGGGTCATAACATTTATATCCTTTTTGTGTAGTTGAATATCTAATGAAAATGGCCTTGGTACTCTTTGCCTCAAGCTTATTCCTTAGTTCTCCGGGTACTAATACAAAACAAACACATCCAAAAACACGTAAATGAGTAATGGAAGGTTTAGTTTTGTTTAATACCTCAAATGGCAAGATGTCTTGTAAGATCTTGGTCGGAATTCGGTTAATAATGTAGCATGCCGTTATAACCGCATCTCCCCAAAACCTTTTAGGCATACTTGTGTGGAACATCATGGACCGAGCAACCTCCATCAAGTGTCTATTCTTCCTCTTGGCCACCCCATTTTGTTGTGGAGTGTATAGACAACTTGTTTGATGAAGAATGCCATGCTTAGCGAGATGTAGTTTAAAGTTTGTGCTTGTATACTCCCCACCATTGTCCGATCTAAGGATTTTAATATTGGCATTGAATTGGTTAGTCACATAATTTTGAAAATTTATAAATGCTTCTAACACCTTATCCTTAGATTGTAACAATGTGATCCATGTATACTTAGATTTTTCATCAATGAAGGTAACAAAATACTTATGATTTTCTCTAGATAAATATGGTGCAGTCCATACATCCGAGTGAATGAGATCAAAACAATTATAATAGATTGTGAACGATTTAGGAAATACGGTTCTACAATGTTTACTAAGAATGCAAGCTTCAAAATCATGATTTTGGACCGAAATACTAGGCATAATTAATCCTAAGGCACGAGAATGAGGATGTCCTAATCTAGCATGCCATAAAAACCCATTACTAGAGGCCAAAAAGACTTAAAAACGTGAAAAGATTCGGGTAGTGGCTTGGTATCTTCAAGCATGTACAAGCCATCCTTGGTTACTCCTTTGCCAAATACCTTACTTGATTTGATATCCTGAAAATAAACCTCCTTAGGACCAAATACAACATTGCAATTCAAGTCATTAGTAGTCCTCTTAAAGATAGCAAATTTGAGGTAAAACTCGGTAAGTATAAAGCCTTTGATTCTTTATCAAACAATTTAAGAATACCTTTACCCTTAATTGGAACTCCATAACCATTTTCTACAATTACCCTTCCTAAGGCTAGTGATGAGTGGCCCCGGAGTCAACCACTAACGGTTTAGTAATATTAGAAGCAAGGAAAGAACTACCAGAATTACCAGAATTTTCCTTTAGTGCTTTGATAAGTGCATCGAGGTCTGTTTTTTTCACCATCTCGGCTTGGGCATTCATCATGGAGGCAGCCATGGCTTTGAATTCCTCCTCTTTGGCTTGTGAGGAAGAGCTTCCCACCGGTTCACTTTGAGCTTTAGATGAGTAGTGTGCCCTTTGATGTTTGAAACCGGTTTATTTTGGTGGTCGAAGGTGAGGATGTAAAATCCAGCAAGTCTCCTTGGTGTGGCCATCCTTTTTGCAATGCTCACACCGTTTGTACCCTAGACCATTCCCTTGCTTGAATCCGTGGCCTCCACCTTGTTGATAGTGCCCTTTGTTAGCTAGTTGTACCAGTTCTCCTTTTCCTCCAAGAAGACCAAGAGACCTTTCTTCTTTTTGGATTTGAGCACACACATCTTCAAGGCTAGGAAGTGTGTTAGCTCTAAGAATGTATTTAATCACATCATTGTAGACGGGGCTCAAGGTGAGTAGAAGACCAAATACTTTGTCTTGCTCTCTTCTTTCATTAAGAATGTTGAGATCAATGGTACTTGGCCTTAGCATTTCTAGTTCCGCCAAAAGTGACCTAAACTTGCCAAAGCGTTGGTTGAAAGACATTCCCTCTTGGATTAACTCGTTAATAGCCCTCTTTATTTCAAAGATTCGGCTTATGTTTGAGAGGTTTCCAAAGACTTTCTTGAGTGTATCCCACAACTCCTTTGCATTCTCACAATAGGAATAAGCTTCAAGGATTGGTGTATCTAGCGAGCTTTGGAGAAATNAAACTTTGGAGAAATGATAACACCAACTGATTTTCTTGACTCCATTTTTTCCGAGTCCACAATAGCAAGTTCATTGCCTTTTTCATCTTGAGTAGTACTCTTTGGAGCTTCATATTCTTCAACATGTCTCCAAAGACCTCTTCCTCCTAATGCGGCTTTTGTTAGCCTAGACCAAAGTAAGTAGTTTGGACCCTTGAGGGTCACCGAAATCACAAGCTTGTTGCCTTCCATTTTGATTCAAGAGTATGAGAGGAAGAGAGATTTTAAGATGAGTTTGGTAGAGATTAAAGAAGGACCGAGAATGAGAGAATAGAAAGAGACTTAGAATCAAGAAAAGGACTAGAGAATTTGAGAACCTAGCTCTGATACCATGTTAGTTTAATGAGATTATGAGATTGAGAATGAAGAATATTGAGAAAGAGAGAGGAGAATTCGAAGATTAAGAACAAAGAAGAAGTTGTAGTTCATTCCATGTTAATTTTCTCATACAATATGTGGTCTCATATATAGAAGACCTTAGTATCTAAATTAGCTAGTAAACAACAATAATAAGGACAAGAAGAAGTACAACTAATTAATGCTCCCTAGGCTCATAGCTAATGGCATGGAGGGATAGTGACATCTCCTTCCGTGACCAAGCATGTGACATTTCCTCTTATGGCATTAGAGGAAGAATGCAACGGCTACTTCTCCTTTCCTCATATAGTTCTTCCTTTCTTTTCAAACTAATAAGTATGATTAAGATATGAATCTATCCTTATATGATTAATCTCACATAAGTAGACTTAAATCTTAATATCTATAACATGAATAAACCATATATTCGACTGAGTGTTGAAAATAAAATCCTCTATTTGGGCATCCTCTCATAAAGATGCTAGTAAACTACATTCTTTTTCTTTTTCATTCGAAGATTTTTTCATATCACCAAATCAATAGTTTTGATTTCAAATATTTTTTAAAAAATTTACATAAATATTTTCATTTTAGCCCAGATTATTACAAATATTTGATTGAATACAAAAGAGCAAAGCATGTTTTTCTAATATTCATCAACAATCTCATTTTCATATAACTTTATTTCAATGAAATATTTCGTCGTGGCCTCGTAGATTCATAAACACTAATAACCACACCTTGGTGGAATATTCCATTTAGTCTCGGTCACACTCGTATTCGCCAGCAAATATTGCTTCCAATCTTCAAGAGCGGCTTTAAGATTCTTGACTTTATTATCCAAACCAACACAACAATTTGCATGCATTGTGTTAACAACATTGATGTCTCGGCTCGGCTGACAAAACCCACCAAAGTAGACCGTGTCCAAAAACCTCATTGTGATCCCGAGTTCCACGACAAACCGTTCATTCTTGATCGAGTTGAACACATCTTGGTCGTGTTTTCCTGGGAATCTCTTGCTAGAATCGCACCAATAGTTGTATAACTTTAAGGTTTTGTTGTTTGCTTTTACATATGTGAATCCGGAGTTCACAAGGTTGTTTTTATCAGAAGGCTTTCCGTTGTACATATCGCAAGACATTTGAAAATCGACATCCGAGAAGAACCGAGGAAATGGATCCCGGAGCCATAAGATATCAGCATCCTATAAATTTCATAAAGACCAATTAATGTCATGATTTACGTAAGACGTCATATCCAAACGAAACATTGGGATATTGAATCTTGATTACTTGTTGGTGAGTTCAAATCAACGAGCAAAATCTTAACTAGCTAATAGAACTGATTTCTCACATAAACTAAGGAATATTATAATTTATATGCTTGTAATATAGTAGTTAGGTTTCATCTCAACAGCAGATTCTTAACCAACTAATATAATTGAATGTATGATTAATAAACTACGGAATATTATAATTTATGACTCGAAGATTCGTAATCATTTTATATAATTGAATGCGTTAATAATACAGCAAGGACTATTATATTTATAAGCTAATGGTCGTGGTAATAAATTTTTAAAAAATGTTAAAAGCAAATCATGAAAGGTATGCTTAGCTTCACTTTAAAATATTTCGTCAAATGATCAAGAGGTCTTAAGCAGTCTTTGTTAAAATAGGTTTAGAGAAATTAAGTTCTATTATGATATTACATACCGTGAAGAGGAAGTTATAGCCTAAACCAAGAACTTCTCTTAAAAGATCCATTCGACGCCAAATGAGTTTCAAGTAACCAGGAGACATGAACCCGTTTCTCCCCGAGAGCTCATCAGAATCAGTGGCATTGATCAAGTAGCAATGAGGATGAACCAACAAACACCGTTCATATGCCTTGTTGTCCAAGCAAACCGCGATCACATGTTTCAATAACCTCTCGGTCCCTAGTCCGGTCTGAAAACTCTCTAGAAACAAATCAAACGTAGAGTTTTGAGCTGCCCACGCATTGTTTAACGCGGTTATAATCACTGTTTTGTCTTCCATAGCCGCGTTCATCAATACTCTCTCTAGCTCCGAAACTGGTTGCTTTATCTGTTGTATCTATATTAACACCAAATCAATATAGTTAAGACTAACAAACTCATCATATATACGTGTAACTGAAAAGAATAATATCCACATCGAAAATATGATGGAAGCCTTGAGTAATATATAAGTAACACGGGTCAATCCTCTCATTGACAATTGGTTTTGAGTTGAAAGCCCATAAAACTTATCAGCAATAGTTGCAACCAATATTAGAGAAGTTACCGGTTTTGAAAAAGTCTGGTTTTGCGAATACAAATTTGTTTTCGGTTGAGGCAACATCTCGTGGAGAGGTTTATCCACAGATTGATAAACCAAAAGACAGGAAAGTGCCACGGTTGTGAACAACAAGACTCTCGTAACATGATCTCTCTGACCGTTCATACCATCTGTCCGCGCCTTAGCTCGGGGGCCGCTGTCTGGTCGAGCCAGTTGGTAGCCGGAAAAAGAAGAAGAGTCGGTGCTCATACTCTTCATAGTTTGATTGATTGATAATCTTCCAAGGCCAAACCTCCATCTTAACTATATAATACCCTAAATCAATAATTGATTAGTTAGACGTAGAAAAGAAATTGACTAGAGTGTATGTTATTTTAAAGTTTTCTAATAGCAAACTACTAAACAAATAACACCAAACCTTCATTTCATTTTGCTTGCAAAACATTTGTTAAGAGATATATGTTGTCTTTTTTTTTCCATTCACCAATAGAATCATGTTTACTTAAAAAATGTTTGTTTGAGCTTATGAGTTTTTCTTTAATGCTATTGACAAAACGATACATTTTTGTCGCTATCAACCGATGTTTTGTCTCATGCTTTGTTTATTTTAAAAATACATCAACACCCGAAAGAATACAGAACAGAAACATGATTACACAAACTACTTTTTTGTATCAGAAAGGTCCTTCAACCACTGAAGACAGCTTTGTAAAACATAAGAGAGAAGCCTCTAATCTGTCACAATTCTTCTCACAATTTCATAAACTCTTCTTGAGGTTATCATTTAAGTAACCTCCTTCCTCCCAGTTTTGGTGGACCAAAAGATGAAAAGTAATGGTAATAAACACATATTATTAGCCTGACCTCTACCCATTTACCTCCCAACGCAGCTCGATAAGATAAACACAGATATTTAGGTAGCTATCTCATCTAGCGATGAAAGTTTGACAGGGTGATGAAGCCTTTGGTCCTGCAAGATCCACTCTCAGCTTCTTGATTGTTTCTCGTTGTGGATTAAGTTGAATAACCTGGTCCTTCCATTTCTTGAGGACTGCTTCAGTCCAGATTCTTCAATTCCAATGACCGAGGTCAGTGAGTTTCTCCAAATTGTAGCTTCATATGAATTCGCAGCTATATTACACCAAAAGTTAGAAGTCCAGGAACTCAAGTTACAAACAATAAAAGTTAGAGAATCATATAATTCATATCCATTGAGATTCTGTGACAGAGGTAAAGAGAAAAGATGGGAAGTTTATGACTCATTGGTTACCTTCAAGAACTGTCTTTGGTGCTGGCTATTCTTGTCGACAAGTCCAAAAACAAGAAACTAGTCTCTTGCAAGCAACAGAGGACTTCTGAATGAGAAGCTTCTCTCCTCCATTGTTGCTAAATAGGCAATTCAGTACAAGCGTACAACGAGAGAGAGTTTGAAAGAGTAGGATGCACGTTATCATTACACATATTTGATATACAAAACAATAGAAAAATAGTGAATCATAAAAGAAAATTCCATTGGACAACAAAGGACATAGCTGATCATGTAACAACAAGTACTAAATCACCTATCCAATTTGGATTTACTACCTCAAAAACATTCCTTTAACTTGAACATAACATCGTAAAGAAATCGGATTCTGAGAAGAGGCGACAGTGTTGGCTTCAGATGATCATATTCAGATGCAAATATGGATGCTAGTAATTCTCTAGTAACAATTTAAGGAACCATCATCTAGTAACAACTTTATTCCATCGATGTTCAAATATTGAACAAAAACAACTATGAAGTAGTTACAAGGAACAGAACATCTGTAACTCCACTCTATTCCCCAGTTAATATCGAATAAGCAAAGCTAAACACACACTGAAAATTACAAACATTACAACTTACAATGACAAACTGCAAAAACTGTTTCTTTCTTCTTCTTCTTCATTTGATCCAGTAATGATAGCCTTAAATGTCAAAGTTCTCCATCTGAATGCTGCTCTTTAAAGGCACATAATCACCTAGATACCCACCAAGATGATCGTGCAATGCCGTTTTGTCGATAGCCTGATGGTGAAAACTCTTGCAGACGTAGTAAAACACACTCTGCACAAGCAATCCCACTAGATTCACAATCACTAAAACACCGACCAAGAACCCTCCAACAACAATCCTTGTAAACAACCCAAAGTCATCTCCTCCATGAACAACCACTCCTCCAAAAACTCCAGCAGTGAAACTACAAAGAGCAAGATAGATAAAAACCATAGAACATGCCATATGAGTTCTTCCTTTAAGCAATTCATAGCTCTTCTTCATAGCAGCGATCCCATAGATTGGCTCAAGAACAGATACAACACTAGCTAAATGCCACCAAGCGGTCATATAAACATGAACACCCAAAAACATAATAAAAATCACCACCATCGAGAAAACAGTGAGAATCACGCTCTGTATATCAATGGCAATGATCAAAATCACCAGAAACAACAAGAAGACAGAGTTGTATACAAGCATCAAGAGAGAAACCCAAAGGAAAGTGATGAAGAGACGCTTCAGAACAAGAGGAATCGCAGACATTGTAGAGGAGAAAGAAACCGGTTTGCCTGTGTAAAGAGACGCGACGGTGAAGACGACGGCGGCCGTGGAGAGGAGAGAGAAGGCGAAGAGGAAAATGACGTAGCAGAATTGATAAACGAGGAGAAGGGTCCATTCGTGGTTAGTCTGAGCTTGATCGGCGGGAGAAATCGAATCGAGCTGAGCTAAGATCGGTTGTGTAAAGAGAGAATGTGCGAGGATTGCGAAGGAAAGAGGGAAGATTAGGGTTAGGGTTATGAGGTAGAAAGTTTTGGGGGAAAATTTGGGGATCGAGGTCGATTCACGCAATATACCTCCGATGTTGAGATATTGAAGCTCCTCTGGTGCGAGATCCATGGCGGATTTAGGGTTTGCAGAGATTCGAGTTGAGGAAGACAAGCCGCGAGAGGAAGGTAAGGTAAAGGAGGTGACTGGTTTTGAGAATCTGACGAAATTTTCTTCAGAGAGAAAGGACAAGGAAGAAGGTCGGAATCATGTGGGGTTACAATGTTAACTATTTTTTTCAAAGGAAATTTGGGAAATTAAAATAAAATAAAAACAAAGAATTCTAAAATTAGGATAAAAACTTCTAAAAAAATTCAGGGTCAAAGCAATAATCAAATAATAAGGTGATTTTAATTTTACTTTTCAACGTCAAAAAGTAACATATAAAACATATTTATATACAAAAAGTGAAAAATAAAACATATTTATATTAACCGAAAAGAAGCTCAACATTTTTCTTGGCAATTAATTAGGTAAATTCAATAAATCTTTAAAACAAATTGACTAAATTTTAATTAAACTAAACAATTTCACAAATTAATATACTTTTAAATATGTTTTTACTAGAAAAAATATAACATATTTCATAATTTATTACCAGATCAAATTTTCCTAAAAATGTGTATATATTTTTTTCCTATGTAATAATTTAATTTATATTTCCAATACTATAAATTATATTACATGTATTATTGCTTTCACCGACAAATCACATATTGTATCTACACTATTTAGTGTATGAGGTGTCCGGGATATGGTTACGCAATGGTGGGTAAGGATCGATACTGATAAAATCTATACTATTGTTAAGTACGAAGTCAAAAGCGCTTATACAGAGCGAGTTGGTGACGTGGCGTCACTAGAATTTTCCTCGATAAATAGAAAAAAATTAGTTCGAAAATTATGGCATGTGACGTGGTAAGATCTGGAGCGTTCGTTTTTTATTTTCTTGCGTGGCGTCGTCGTAGTCGTCCCTTATTTTCCTTCAACCGTTTTTGGACCGTTTTACTCCTACGCGAAATTATATATTTATCTCTTAAAAAAATCTTTTATTTTCCGGCCAATCGAAAGCTGTCTATGCCCGGTAAATCTCGGTTTGTAATATTCGATATCTTTATCTTTTCTTTTGTGTTTATCTGTTTAAATTTATTATTTTTTGTAGGTTAAAAGTTAAACCCTACATCCTTAATTCACCTATATAAATAGGTAATCCAACCTTAATTTTTCTAACTCAGAATTGTTTGATCTCCTCTATTACTACGGTATTTTTTAAGAAAATTATCGTTAGCTTTGTTTTTTTGTAAGATTTTGTTTTCTTTAATTTCTTTCCGTATTCTTTTTTGGTTACGTTTATCTTATACTCACGGTTTGTTTTTGTTATGTCAGCAAAGATGTTTATCTATTTGTATGTTTTTATAGTATCACTTGTTTGATAAAGGAGAGGTAAATGTCCTTTCTCTCTTTTAAAAGATAATATCTTTTTTTGACTATACGACGTAAAAAAATTGTTCATGATGTTTTGCTAATATATATGTGTGTTGATTCCAGGGTGCGAGTTTAGAATCACTATCTGACATGGAAGATCTTGCCACAACTTTTGCGAATGTTAATAATTTCAATTTACCATGATATGATGATATCAATATAGTAACTACTTTTATCAAAAAAAGTATATCGTAAATACTTTTTCCTGGTCTCATGAAACATTTTTTTCTGGCAAACTAACGAAAGTAACTACTCTCTCTATATGAAGGCGGAGAGTATAAGCTTTTTTCAATCTGATTATCTTTTTTCAATGAATAGACGGGTCGTGCTTATACTTGTTACTGTTTTTGGATCCATGGTTGATAATTTAAATAACAACAGTTAAAAATAGTTAAAAATATATCAGCCATGATACTAAGATTTATATATCCTTTTAAATATTATTTTACTGCGTACATATCTTTGATATTATGTTATCCAACTAACTATTTGTCAGTCTCGAATCTCGATGACATTGATTGAATGCAAGGCGTGCTACACTTTGAAGTCAAGAAAGAATTACTTCAAGATGTCTTGAAGAGCTTGTAGGATTTCACTTGGCTCCCTTTAGGTCACTGATTCTCAAAGGGAGTTTGGTCAGAGATTATGACTTTGGATTTGTGAACTAAATTGTTTCTAATCATTTATCTCTTCTTTTTTAATATAAGAACAACAGCAGCGGCAACCAAGTGCACAATTTTTTAGCATCTCTAGAGATTACATAGATAGTTTGGCTTGCACTAACGATAGCTGCGAGCCCACCACATCAACTTCTCGATTATTTTTGTTAGTTTTCTTTAGATTTTTTGTACTTTGATAGGTTTTAGACAACTCACTTGGACAATATTTGTTAGTTTCTTCCATTGCAGATTTTTTATTCTCTAGACAATGAGGTTACGTATTCCTTATTTTTCAGATGTGTCATAAGCTTTGTTAATGAAAAAGCCTAGCAAGTTTTTAAGAATTTTATTCTTTATGTTTGCAAAGCAGTAACCAAATGCTATGTAGTCAAGTGTAAGGTTATAAATTATTTCAAACATTCTTGAGATTTACAAACTTTTATGGTATAAACTATAGACACTAAATCACATATGCATTAAAATAATTTCAAGGCTTAGTTAATATGAGGTTTACCAATATCAATTTTACCCATCATGTTGTATTGTTATCATTTTGGATGCTAATGTTTAATTTTGTGTAGTTATCAATTTCGAGTCTTTCAGATTTAGGGTTTTAGAAACTGTACTGGTAACCAAACAATTTTCGGATAACTTTGGTTCAGTAAACTCAATGTTGGTCCATATGAGCTTTCTCGTCAATTTACAAATCGAACATTCTTGTAAGCCTAACAAAAAGTTAGAAAAATATATTTTAATCAAAGAAAGAAACATGATCATGTGAATCACCTTTAAAATGCTATAAGCCAAGCAACTCGAAGACTTCATCCGCAACAACAACTTATTTTTCTAAGATTTTCTATGTAAAAGAACAAATATTATATTAACGAAACGAACAAAAATTATGTTTATAATCAAAATTTTGAAATCTAACCATACCCGTGCAAGGCACGGACCAACACCTAGTATATATATATATATATATATATATATATATATATATATAATCACTATCCCAAACATCTTTATAGTAACAAAGGTGGGATAAAATGGGTAAAGATTAGATGGGATAGCTAAATCATTACCTTGTTTAATACTCGTATCATATCAACAATAAATCGGGTAATAATTGTAATTTAATAGTTAAAATAATATAATAATACTATAATGTTTATTAGAATACTCTCTCTTACATAAACACGTATTAAATTAGAAATTAAAGTTATAACCATAAAATTAACATTTAATAACCAATAATATATATGTCAAGAAAATGTTAATTTTACTAAATTAATCCGTTTTTTACCCATTTAAAAAAATTTATCAATCCAATCGTGTAATTTGTATTACTCACCATTATCGGGTCGGGTATAGGATTGATCGGGTTAAACCCAAAATGGTCAGCCTATTTAGTATTATGTAAATAATAATTGGCCGAGACAAAATGGTTTTCTAACAAACCGGCATGTTGCATTTGATTTTTAGAACAGGCCAGAAAATGTTTCACCCATTGCCACCTAGCCTTGGGTCTTGAATCTACTTAGGTGCAGTAGAGAGAACAACTTTACTCATTACTGATGAACTTTGGTATGGCATTTTTGCTGGAACTAACCAGGGCAGTCCGGCAACAAGTATAAAATAACTAATTTGCTTGTTGTTGGTGAAAACCAACAGACTTTTGATCTCAAGGGTGATGAGAAAACTGAGAAACCACTTCCTGCTTGAGGCGGAACAACTAACCGTGACGGTTGATGCTAAGAGTGGGGGAATAACCTGAGAAAGAGAGTTGACCTTCGAAGAGTTCTTAACCGTCTTGAGCTTACTTCCATTGAAGATCTTCAAGGTCTGTGTGATCTCTTCAGGGTTTTTTTTTTGGGTACTTTTAGCGCCCACTGTTTCCAAGTTCAAGCAGCAACAGATCCCCAATCCATCATAAAATTAATGGACCAGAGAATTTTAAATCCAAAGAACCAGTCTTCACTTAAGGCTAGTGGCTCGGGTGATGAGGTTGGCTTTTCGTTGCAGTTAGGTGAGTCAGAAGCAAAGAAAAGAAAGCCAAGTGATTCACCTGATGGATCTCAAGAACCTTGAAGATTGAAAGTTATGCTTTTCCTCACATTTTCACATGAGTCTTCATAGCTTAACAGAGGATTTAACAGTAACGTCGCTTCTATCCGGAGGAAAATATATATTCAGAAAAGCATATTTGTAATGGCTAAATGTCAAGGATTAGTCGAAAGTTATAAGCAGATATGTGTTGCTGGATTATGAACATCTTGAAGCATAAGCAGTTGCAATGAAGAAGCCTTCCCAAATCTTGTATATTATTTAACCCAATACGTCGAGATTTAGACAGATTAAGTACAAAGAAATATCAAACTAATGATGCTAACTCTTACCCCGATAAACCGAATTGAGCTGTACTAGTTTTTGTTGCTACTCGCTAGTCTCAGTAGATACATTTGGCCAACCTTTCTCAGCCTGCAACTTTACAAATTGGGACAGAAGCTTGATTTCTTCATCCTGCAACCGCGGTCCAAAGGTACATTGTCCTCTCGGCGTGCATTTCTCCCCAAATCCCTGAAGTATATCATCAGTTATATATCTCTTCAAATCGTATAATCAAAATGAAGGTAATTATCAATGTTTATACAAGGAAGCTCTTGAAAGGAGATCTCACCGGCATTCTTCCCTTTCCATAGTAGGTAACACGGAATATCTCTTCCTCGGTATCAACTCCATTTCTGCAAAGGTATTAGAACTCAATGTAAATCTTAAGGTCATGTCTAACAGAACAAACCATGTTAGAAAGATGCACACATGACATATTTAAAGAAAGGGAGTTGGTGTTTTCACCTTTGGAGGTCACTTGTGAAAAGCGTTGCACCCTGTAAAGAGAAGGATATGAGCTAACTTGGCTGAAGAGAAGTGAAGAAGATGATACTGAATTTTCATCCAAGTGTTTTGACTCACCGGTTGAATGATGTTTCCGCCTGTATCGTGACACCCGATACAAGCTCTGTTAAACAATGTGGCTCCTCTATGTATATCCAAAGTTTGCCCAAGACATTCTACATCACAACACACCATAAAAGCAAGAAACCTTCATAAACACATACAATTTTCAAATCTTTTCTTCCAATCGAAAATACACATTTGAGTTCTTAAATCAGAAAGCAACTAAAACAGAGACTAAAATTCAAATTTCATATCCATATCAGTAGTTTGAAACTAATGAAAAACGCAAATTCAGACAAATTTCTCTCGAAATCTTGTTTCTTTTTTATCTTTACAAGCATTGACTGAGACAATTGTTCATCACAAACGCTCTCTGTTTAACACATACGAAGTTACAAAATGAAGGAATCTGAAAAAAGGGTTACCAGGTGGGTGACAGATGGGTGAAGCCGCAAGTAGAAGCGCCGTGAGCGACGGAGCTAACTTGTTTATCAGGATAGCTGGTGGGTATTTCCATTCTTTTTCTCTTCCATTGCCCTTTCATATGAACAATAATCTCACAGTCATGAATTAAAACATATCTATCGAAATAGAGAGAGAGAGAGAGGGACAGAGAGAACCTTTTGGGAAGAAGAGAAAAGGCTGAAGCTGCGAGCAGAGGTAGAAGAAGAGAGAAGACTCATTTCCATGGATGACGTTGGAATTGGCGTCTCTGCTTTCTTTCGGTACTTTTCAGTTTTCACTAGGGGTGAGGAAAAGGCCCGAACCCGAAATAACGATCTCAACCCAAACCGGTTTATACATATATGTGAACAGATCCGTTAACCAAACTCAAATGAATACTAGAAAAACTGATACCAACCTAAATTTGAAGTAAACTCGAAAATCCCGACCAAACATGAACCCGAGAAAACCCAAACTTGAATTTGAAAAACCGAAAATATTCGAATTCGAATCAAACTGAGCCCGGAATAGTTTTGAATATACTCAAATCTCTCATATTTTACTAAATCTGATATGAATTCGAAAAATCTTATCTAAATTACTAAATTATGAAAATACTTGAACAAGGTTTAATTACTAAACTGTCAAAAAGATTCTTGAGTATTTGAAAGAATGAAATCTAGAGAAAAAGTGTTTTCTATTACTCTAGATAACGCCACTAATAATGATAATATGCAGACAATGGCAATGGTTTGGCAAATTCATGAATGTAAGATGTTGCGCTCACATTCTTAATCTCATTGTAAAAGAGTGTCTAGAGTTGGCAAGAGATGTTTTACATAATAATAGAGAAAGTGTTAGATATGTGAAAGTATCACAGTCAAAGAAATAGACATTTGCTGCATATGTAGAACGAGTTGGAATTAGAAGTAGAGGTAGATTGTCATTTGATGTCCCCAGTAGATGGAATTCTACTTATAAAATGCTTGCGAGAGCACTGAAATTCAGGAGAGCATTTGTTAGCATGAGTTCTTTTGACACTAGCTACAAGACATTGCCTTCTGAAGATGATGAGTGGAATCGTGTGTGTGGGAGGGGGGAATATATGATTTCTTGAAACCGTTCAGTGTCATCACCACTTACTTTTCTGGGTCGAAATATCCAAATTCTAATGTTTATTTTACCCAAGTATGGAAGATTCAATTGCTCCTGAAGAAAAATTCCATATGTGATGACAATGCTTTGAGAGAAATGGGTTCAGTTATGGAGGTTAAATTTGATAAATACTAGGAAGATTACAAATTGATTTTGGTCATGAGAGCTACTTCAGATCCAAGACAAAGAATGCAAATACTTGAAAAAGCTTATGTAGCGGTAAATCCTAATACTTCAGAGGCAAAAGCTAAAGAACTTCAGAAGAGTTTGAAGTTATTGTATAAAGACTATCAAATTAGGTCTCATACAAGTCCATCAAGCGTTTCATGGATACAAACTCTACATGAACTAGTTACAGAATCTCTACTTGAAAATGATTATGAAAATGTAAGTATTGTCTCTACTTGTTTATGTTGATGTTTCTAATAATTAAGGATGGAATGTATGTTAGCTTTAATCTATTTATGAAGTCTCATATGTTCATGAATTCTCATAATCTCATATATTCATGAATTGTTTGCATTATTGAACAGGACCTGATTTGTCTGTGGTATTTGATGTCCAAAGTTGAATTCTTTATTTTGAACATTTTGTTTTTTCACAGGCAGAAAGTAAAAAAGAACAAGACTTTGCGACACTTTAAGCTTCTTATCACATAAGCTAGATGTTACTACATGTTTAATAACTCTCATGTTTCATACTCTTAATTTTTGGCTTTTAGCGATTGTTATACTTTTTTATGTATCATCTCGTGTCGTTTATTGTTTTAAAGGGTTATTGAAATTTTCTCTTGCACTGGAAATGGATTTTCCTTTTGGACTTTCTATTATGAAACTATCTACCATTGTTGCTTTATTTGTATTGTGATTTTTTTTGTGTGAAGTCACTGACTTTGCTTACATTATAAAATTGAACATGACCTCTTTGAACTAGAAAAAAGCATAAGAGTTAGTACTGCCAACACTTTTTTTTGTCAACTATTAGTACTGCCAACACAAAGAGCATATGATCAAGTTGGTTAAAAGATAATTTTTGGTTTTAGATCGAATTTTTACCGTTGGCTTTATACAATACACTCTGTTTTTGTATGTATGTGTAGTGCAACAATTCCAAAAAACATGTTCCTCAAGTTCGCCCTCTTCCCATCATTGCTCTCCTTCTGCATCTTTAATTTGTTTCACAATTTCTTCCTTTTTCTCCATCAACGCTCCTATTTTTGCATTGATCTTCTCTAGTTTTGTTTTCAGTTTACCAATGTCACTACCCTTCTTCACACCCTTTTCTTTCTTCTCTTTTTTTAACCCTTCTTTTTCGGTGTCTTTCTCTTCAGATTCAGCTTCAGTTTTCTTCTCTTCTTCTTCCTTTGTATCTTTCTTCTTCTTCTTCTTCTTCTCTTTATCTTTCTTTTTCTTTGCCTTCCCATCTTCGTCCTCTCCGCCTTCTCCTCCACATTTCTTATTTTCTTCATCATCATCTTCCTTCTCTTTTTTCTTTTTATTCTTTTTGTCTTTCAGCTTTCCTTCCTCTTCTTCAGCTCCTGATTTTTCAGTTTTGATATCTCTAGACAATTCTTCAGTCTCATGGTTTTTGTCCTTTTTCTTGTCTTCTTTGTTATCTTTTTGGTCCTTCTCCTTCTCCTTCTTCTCTTTTTTATTTTTCCTTTTCCGCTTCATTTCTCCTTCATCCTTGTCATCTTCATCTTTCTCACATAACTCATCTATTTCCTTTTTCTTAATCAGCTTCTCTTTATTTTTCTTTTTGTTTCCTTCATCACAATCTTCTTCTTTCTTCTCTTGATCTATTGCACCATCCTCTTTCTTCTCTTTATTCTTCTTTCCTTTCTCATTTTCCTTATGCTCATCCTTCTCTCCCTTTTTCATCTTCTTTTCTTCTTTGCCTTTGGATTCTTCCTTGTGTTTCTTTCCTTTATCTTTCTTCCCCTTACTTCCTTCTTCTTCTTCTTCTGCGTCTTTTTGTTGTGATGCATCCTCGTGTTTCTTGTCTTTCTTCTCCTTTTTCTTCTTTTTACCTTTCTCTTCATCTTCTTCTTCCAACTCCTCTTTTCGGTGTGATACATCATCGTGTTTCTTCTCTTGCTCCTTTTTCTTCTTGTGTTTTTTCTCTTTCTCATCCATCTTTAGATCACCCTTTTTAACCACCTCCATGTTTGCATGGCCTTCTTCATTTTTGTCTTCATCAACCTCTGAGCCATCATTCTTGCTCATTACCTTTTCCTTCTCCTTCTTTGATTTTCCTCCACTATCTTCTTCTTCATCTTTCTTTATTTTTACCTTCTCCGTTGACTTCGCCTTCACTTCCATCTCCAGCTCAACATTATCTCCCTTCTCTTTTGCACTCATTTCATGCGTCTTCATTTCTACGTGAAATTTCTCTTTCTTGACTATTTCTTCGGCTGATGACATAACTCCCTGATAGACATACAAGGAAAAACTCTTTCTTTGTAACTTCTTCATGATAAAAAGAGCTACTTGCTTTTCTATTTTAATAGGAGTTAACGACTCATCTCTACGCCCCTTTTCTTTTTGCATTCACAAATGAACAAATCAGACTCGTTTCATAGAGGATCAAATTCATATTGGTTGCTAGTTAACCATCACATTTCAACAACATATTAGTATATTACTAACCCAAATTTAAAACATTTGGAAATTTTGGTCGCCAACTACAATAACAACCCTAACTACAAAGATGCGTAGTGCAACTAATCAATAACCAAAGGAGTTGAAGCATCATAGGGAAACCTAATAACCAAAGGAGTTCTAGGTGTAATTGTGCCATTACTAGTAAGCAAGAATATTGGCTGATTTTTTTTTCAAAAGAAAATATACTCTGTTTAATATACCATCCATTTAGAACTAGCAAGCGAAAGGGAAATAAATAATATAAGAAACCCAAAATTTCAGATATATCAAAGAAATAGCTGATACAGAATCCTGCAAATTTAAGGAAGAGATCACAAATAGAGCAAAAAGGAAAAGAAGTTATGTACCTCAGATATTACGAAGTTAGAAGTAGCTCTTAATCTTGCTGTTGTGAATTGGATCTGAGATGGGTTTGTATTTTATATAAGAAAGGAGAAGATGATGACTTTTTTTAAGCACACGAGTCACACGTAGGTGACGCGAAACAAACGCGTCGTTGGTGCCACGTCTTTTATTCATTGCACTCGTCTTCCTGTCATGTGTCCCAACTTACACTTTTTCATGCTTTTCTTTTTGGAAAAAATGAAAGTTTTGACTTTTGTCCATTACATGTAAAACTATGTACAATACAAAAAAATGATTCAACGTTCTATTTTTATACTTTTTACACTCCACATCATCTTCTTTCTCTTCTACCTATTAATTCAACACTCTTTCAACACTCTCCTCTACAATGCTTTTGTTTAATAAAATTCAACATCATACCCCACCATTTTATCTAACATCTTTATTTCCTTTGAAATAGATAATTGTTGGGATTTGGATAATTCGAAGGATAATTAGTGGACTTGCGGGTATTGAGAAAATTATTGTTTCGATCCATCTCACAAAATATTGTTTACAAGGGAATACTGAAAAATTTTCGTAAAGAATTTTTTTTTTTTTTCTGTATCCAAATCAAATGAACCAAGTGTCTATTTAGAGAGAGAGAAAAATGAGAAATTTTCATACAATTTGTTTTTTCAAAAAATTTAATTTATTATAAGATAATTAATTTTTAATATTTGAGATGAGATAAAATTGAGGAAGAAAACAATAATGTGGGACCATTTTTTATTCAACACTAGTTGAATAGATTCAACTAGCTTAATGCCATGTCATTTTCTTTTGTTATTCAACACCCTCGTTGGAAGGTACCACATGTTGAATAAATGGATTCAACATGTCTATTGTAAATGGTCTAAGGTAATGAATATCGGGAAACTAAACAAACAAAAAAACATTATTTAGATAACTATGTTGTAAAAAATGACTTCTATGATGTGTATTTCGTGACAAAAATGGTATTATGGATTGTCTGTTTTTTTTTTCTTTTGAAAACTACTACGCATAAAACTATAGAACATTGCCAAAAAATATTTCATTATTTTATTTTCAATGTCATTATTAAAGAATGTAATTGATTTTCATTGTGTATATGGTTATTTGTAAATGTTAGTATAATTTAGGAATTAAAAACATGACAACTGCCAACAAAAAAAACATGACAACTTTTTAATAGATTAAACGAGTATATTTAGAAAAATATATTATTATTTGAAAAGTATATTTAGAAAAATAACTTTAAATTTGTAAAGAATTACATCAAATGTGATTGAGAATAAAATATATAAAGATATAAATATAATGATATAATAGATTTTAAAAAATGCTAAAAACTATAATTAAATAAAACAAATAAATTATATTACCAAATCTTATCTAGATTCTTTGAATATCTTTTCAAAAAAAATCCATCAAAATAAATATTATTATATTTTAAAATAAAAATGAAATTTAAAATTTAATTTAATAATATGATTCAATTTATACCGAGTTAAATATGACTAATATTTCGTCAAAAAAGAGGTACTATATAGTTCACAACGGTTAAACAACTTAATCAATACCGAAAATATTTAATGTAACTAAAAATCTACAAACTTTAAATTATAAATTTTAAATTTTAAATTTTTTTAGTTTTAAATTATAAAAAAATATTAACAAAATATCACGCAGGTTAAATCCTAGTTTAGTTATTATTTAGATAACTATGTTGTTAAAAAAAGATGATTTGTATATAATGGGTATTTTGGGGAGAAAAAAACTCTTAAATCCGGTGTTTTGTTTTGTTTTTTAGAATTACTAGTTTGTGAAAGCCTCTTGGTCCAGTGGTTGACCAAGGGTTAATTAATGTTTTTACACCAGAAGGTCAGGAGATCGATTCTCCGGAGATGCGTAACTTATTGCAGATTAATGGAGGCAGACTTATAGGAAGTCTTCAGCGTGGTGCAACCGAGGACCGTTCGTCATGCCAGCAGATGGAACGGAAAGATTTGTCCGCTGAAGTAATTGTCTTTGTAGTTGTTTCTAAAAAATTTGTTATTAACAGTAGTAACCCAGACGATAAAAAAAAAACTACTAGTCTACTACCCATAAAACTATTGAACATTGCCGAAAACTATTTCATTATTTGATTTTTAACATCATTTCCGAATAATATAATGTTTTATTGTGAATATGATTATTTTTAATGTTATAATTCAATATTTAAAACCTGACAAAATTTTTGAATAGATTATTGAGTGAATTTCTCATTTTAATATATTTCTACTATTCTGTGTAGAACATTCTAACATATTCTACTCTATTTATTCTATACAGAACTCCGACGTCGGATTGTGCAGTACATATGTACAAACTCATAAGCTTAGGAGTAGCATTTTAGCCTTTAGACTATGTACAATAGAAAATTTATTCAACGTCCTATTTTACATTTGACATCATTTTCTCTCTTCCACCTAATAATTCAATATCTACTAAAATTTTATATTTTATAATGGGAGACTTACAAAAATATACCTTTGTATTGTCTGCTTTTCAAAAATACCCCTGCTTGAAAAATTTTTATTTTTACACCTCCTTTTTTAATGAAAAAGACCATTATACCCCTAGACTAAAAGAAACCCTAAACTTTAAACCCTAAACCCTAAACCATAATTCCTAAACTTTAAACCCTAATAGCTAAACCTTAAACCCTAATCACTAAATCTTAAACCCTAAACCCTATTTGTGCAAATAAGAGGTGTATATTTGAGAACCATTAAAAGACAGGTGTAAATGTAAAATTTCTTTTCCTTTTAAGTGTATTTCTGTAAATTAATCTTTTATAATAGTTTTATTTAATAAAATTCAACATCCTATTTCATCATTTTTTTTCTGAATTTAATTAAAATCATGACTAATGAAATTTTTGTTCTAGATTTTAAATATTTTGCAAGAGTTTAAAAGTATTATGATAGAAAATTATAAAAGAAATAGAGTTTATTTTTTGTATCCAAATCAAATGAACCAAGTCTCTATTTATAGGGTAAAAAAGGTTATGAATTTTGATATAAAAAATTTAAAATAATAAATTATTTTAATTGTATATAATTGTTGTTGAATAATTGAGAGGAACAAAAAAAATTCAAAATCTCAAGAAACCAATAGAAAAAGATACATAACAAAATTGGATCCACTTTTAATATTTTCAACGGTTAAAAAAATTCAACCCTTGAATCCTATTTAGCATTCAACTTCATTGTGTTTTTTCTCAACGGTTGAATATATTAATTCAACAGCCCCATTGAAGATAGTCTTACACAAAAGGGTCATGATTAATTAGCTTAGGCTACAAATTCACCCTTTTTATTTCACTAATATTTAGTTTTGTTTTTTATTCTACATTTCACCCGATCTTCGTTTTCCTAATTTTGTTATTAAGTAATTACTATATTTTGATCCGCGTCAAGGACGAGATTATATAATTTTCTTGGAAAATAAAATATATATATAGTGTTCTTAATAGTATTGTAAATTATATATAACACATGTCTAATATTTTGAAATATTTTTTTAACAAAAAACATATGTTAATTTTAACACAAAAAAACATATGTTAATATAATACAAATGTCTTTTGTACGATTATGTGTAATACAAAAGTAGAGCTGGATAATCAAATTTTCCGATCAAATTAGTTCAATTTTTGTAGGACATGCATAGGTATCAGTCATCTATCGATTCGAGTTATTTTAAATTCGGATATGTTCTAAAAATTTAAATGAAAATCGAAACACCAAATAGTTCGGTTTGGTTTGGTATTAACTCAAATCACACAAAAAATCAAAATAAACAATACAAACCTTCTTATATTTTAACTCACTTCAAGCTATTTTTTTAGCAAAAAAGTAAATATTATGCTATTCGAATTTAAAACCGATCGAATAAATCTGAAACATGATTAAAAAATGCTTTTTAAGTGACCATATGATGTCTATTATATACTATAAGTTTATTGCTCTTCAAACTCTCCTAACCAATATGGGATAAAATGACACTTCACTTTAAAAACATTTAATATTTATGCATATTGGATTTATGAAATTGAGATAAAAAGAGTAACAAATATTTTTATTTTTTACGAAATCTTTTAAATTTTGTTATTGAAATATTTTAAATCGGACTTTTCTACGAAATTGGGAATAAAAACCAAATTTTGTTTGCAATTTTTTTTATCATTTTGATTTATTTGGAAACATTGAATGAAACTGAATGATAATCGAACACTAAACGGTTCGGTTTTATTTTGGTGTTAACCTGAAAAAATCAAAAACAAACAATACATATATTATCATGTTTTAAAGCAATTCAAACTAATTTTGAACAAAAATAAATAAATATTATTCAGTTCGATTTCTTAAACCCGAACATATGTAATATATGACAAAACATGTTTTATAAGGCAACATGTGTTTATTTTTTACTACAAATTTCTCGTTTCTAAAATTTTTTACAACCGGTGTGGACCAAAACGATATACCAGTTTAAACATATTTAATATTTTTACATATTGAACTTACGAAATTGGGCTTAAAAGAATAAAAATTTAATTTCATTGTTTTCAAAATATTTTTAGTTTTTTATAAAAATGTTTCAAATCGAAATCTGCTAATTGTTAGTATATTTTTTTTATATTAGCAAGATTTAATTGAAAATCAATCGAGAACCGAAACACCAAATGATTTGGTTTCAGTTCTATTTTAACCCGAAAAGGGCAAAACAAAATATACAAAGACTATTATATTTTAACTCAATTCAACTCACTTTTTAAACCAAGAATAAATAAATATTATTCGGTTAAATTTTTAAAACAAAATTTATCTGAAATATGACGAAATAAGATTTTTAAATGAACGGTCTATTTTATATTGTATTATTATTTTTCAAAACTCTCACCACCAATGTGAGACAAAATAATAAACCAATTAAAGACATTAAAATTTTTTGTATATTCAGCTTACGAAATTGGAATTAAAAGAATAACAATTTAATTTTTCGTTGATTGTGAAATCTTTCTTTTGGAAATTATTAGCAAATTTATTTTTTCCAATCATAGATATTTCGAATTTTTCGAACAATATATAATCAGTATATATTAACAATATAAAAAGTAGTTTGAAAATATTTGATTTGAAAGTTAATTGATTATTGGCTTAGAAGTAAATTAATTGGTAATATTTTTTCATTTGTTTAATTTAGAATTTTATTTAATAAAGAAAGTGACGATTGGTTATTTTTTCTTCAAAACTCTCTTTGATTGACACATAAGATTTTTCCTTCTCATCTTCCTTCTCCGTCTCGTCAATTAATATATAAGATTTAATTTTAACTGATGTTTTGTGACAAAAAAAAAAAAACTGATGTTCTTGAAAATTTTCTTTCAAGACTTTTAGCACATCTACAAAAAGGCCAATCAATAGTAGCAGTAGTATTACACATAGCATGGAGGCATTGACTTGATCCTTACGAAAACTATAATGAAGCAAATACTTTATTGTGGGGCAATCGCCACCTACGATTCCCAATACTCAAGGCTGTTGCATCGGCCTTTACTTACTCGACGGGACGAACTATAGCGCCTTTAACCACCAAACCCGTCATCCGAATATTAGACTGATGCTGATACAAATAGAAAGCAATCTTCTCTTTATGTGGTTGTGCATCAAAAACTCCTACTTGAATATCAATCCACTGGTTTTTCACGAGATCAACAAATTGAAATTCCCGCTCTTGCAGTCCGTTATCGGGTACCATTAGTTGCGCCGTTACCGGATTCTCCCATCTGATCATTGTATCCTCTACTTTTACCACAAACACAACCTCGTACCTTGTCCCGTATATCAGTTCTGTGGTGTCCAACTTTCCGCACACTTCTAGATAATAACATCTTTTCATTGTCGCAACTTCAATGGCTGCATCACTGAGTATAATAAAACCATTCCGGTAAGATCTACAATTTTTATATACTATGAACTTTGTAAGAAAACTCTTACTTGGCTGACTCGGATATAGATTCAAAAGTCCAGTATCTGGCATTGTGCGAACCACTTATCTTAAGTTGCCTTACATTGAAGATGGCTCGCTGACGATTTATTACTTCCGGCTGTGTTATTTGAATTGCTTTTGGTTGTCCTACTATATTCTCCAGCACTCTCTTAACCTCAACGACTATTGACTTAATGAATTCCCTTTCGGTCCTGTCACTATCGTAAGATACAACTTGTAATAATTTATCTTCTAACAAACAACATGTGGTTATTGAAATGTGGTTTATGAGTAATACAAATTGGTCAGTAGTTAATTGGAGTTACTCAAGTTAGATTAATGGCATGTAGTTGTTGGGAGAAGATGAGACATGTTATGAATGAACGAGTTAACCTAGAAGAAAAGCTTAAAACGCAGAGAGAAAACGAAATTGAGGCAAACACTCGTTTTAGGTCTTCTTTATTGCTTGTGCAAAAGGGTCAATTACAAAATCCTAACATCCATATTTATAGTCTATAAACCGACTTCTTACACCGCCTAAACCGTTAGTTTCAAAGACAGGGGTTTCCGAATAACGGAGGAAACCGTTAGTTCGGATTGGATGTGTCATATACTAGTTCGGATTTCGACTAAGGATGTTAAATTACTAAAAACACGAAAACGAAAAAGGAAAAACGGGGAAAACCTGTTTTCTGAAAATACCAAGCCAAACTTTTGGGAGACAGATGGTAAAGCTTCCTCCCATTTCCGAGTTCGTTCTGGATCGTTTTCATATCTGCTCTTTAGACTCATAAAGGTTTCGCCGAAATGACCTCGAATATGTTTAACAACAGAAGGTTCAACCTTGTAGAAGATGGGAATCACATCAAGAATGCCTAAATCCATGCATTCTTTGATCTTCGCCAACTCATCCAAGCACCATTCTGAATTTGCGTAGTCCTTGGAGAAGATCACCAGTGCGATTTTCGACTCCTTGATCCTCAAAAACAGGTTCTGTAGATCCCTACCCCTCAGCTCCAGCTCGTCAATGAATACGTTTATTTGTTCGTTTTTCAAGGCAGGCTCGAGGAATCCGATAAAGCCTCTGCGTAGCTCCTCTCCCCGGAAATTGATGAACACTTGAGGTTGTGTTGACCTCAATCCCATACCAGAAGGAGCCGCCATGAAAATTAATGTTTTTGATCGAGTCTTGTTTGTGTTACAAATATGATTTAGATGCAGATTGTCCTAAAAGTTACATAATCCAAGAGTCAAAAACCTCTGCAAGTTGTGTTTCTTAAATTCTATAATACAAGTATTCAAGTATCAAACTCAAAATTATAACTAAAAAAAGCTTAACATGACTTTGAGTGCGATGGTGATATGGTATTTATTTATTGTTGTGTGGTAATATGTCATATTCATTATATGGTTGTTTTGTCAAAGTGGGAATATAGATGATGCGTAATTTTTGTTTTTGTCAACCGCTTGGATGTTTTCTAATAGTTTTTTATATTTTAAAAAATTTAGATGCAGAATTGTCCAAAAATCGTTGTTAAAAAATAAAAGTTAAAAAGCTATTATTTCATTTTTTTCACAAATTCGCAGAGTTTTCTGGTCAAGATTCTACTCTACAAAGAAACGTTATTGAGAGAATTTTTGTTATTTTTAAATTACGTTTTTTATTTTTAAGTTTGTGCCTCATTTTCCGTATAAAACACAAATAGAGATTGTACTTGCATGTGTTGGTTTATACAACTTTCTATGAAAATTTTACCGAACAAATTGTTTTTCCGAAGAAACAAGTTCTTATGAAGAATTAGGAGGAGGAAAAAAAGATCTTGAAGAAATTAATAACGATGATGATGAAATTTTAGAAACTCAATATCAATAAAGTGAACATGCTAACCAGTAGAAAGCAACTATTGCAACAGATATGTAGAGAGATTTTATACGATGACAGACGATAAAAATTAAAATGTTAGGTATCTTTATATTTATTTCATATTTTGTTATAAAATTAATATTATAAGTTCAAAATCTTTTTTTTTTAAGCCACCGGTTTGAATTTTGAAATCTATTTGTTTAAATAACGAAATTTACTAGTCTGATTTTGAAATATTTGGGTTTGTGAAGAAAAATCAAAATCCACTGAAAATTTTAAATCCATTAAAATCATAAAACCAACAACTCTCCTTAGTATCAATTGAAAATCCCACTAGTACAACTTCTTTTGAGAATGAATATAAATCCACGGTTGTTCTAGAATCCAAAGCATACAATATCATACTAACACTTTAAACCCATTACATGGGATATTTGTGGCACCACACATACACACCACACCTTACACCATAGAAAGGATCAGTTTTCCTTTTTTTAATTGCGGAAAATAAATATAGAAAGATTCAATACACTTTTGATTCAGCATCTTGGTTCACTGTAACTGCACGTATTGCAACACCTTTAACCACGAGTCCTTTCTTACGGATGGTATCGTCACACTGATACATTGTGAAAAATATCTTTGCTGGTTCGTCCTTTGGTGGTGCCACAAAATCTCCTGCCTTAATGTCGACCCATTCATCACCTATGTAGTCGTCTAAATAACATGTATTGTCCTGCTCCTGCGGAACCTTGTTTTTGTCGTGCATGATCAGTTTTAGATTCAAGTTCACTGGCTCTTCCCATCCCGAAGCTGTATCTTCTAACTTCACCACGAACACCACCTCGTACTTTGTCTCTGGGGTTAGTTTCCTCGTGTGAAAAGTTCCTTTTATCTCCATCCAATAAACCTCTCTCAATATTGCAATTTCAGTGGCTACTTCGCTGTGAAAAGTTAATCGAAAATACGAGTATTAAAAAACTTGCTTCTCACCGTCATTTTTATTTCATAAAATCCACTAATAAAATATCCAATGAAGCATGAGAAAAAATCATAAAGAAAAGTATAACGGGTTTTATATTGAACTTACAAAAGAAAAAATCTAGTTTAGCTAATTTCTCAAACATTTTCGGAACACGAAACATTCATTCTAAATACGTTTTTCTTTTTGTTGCAATAAAGTTTTACAAATCTTTACATTGAGATTTCAACAAAAGAAAAAAAAAACTTACTTTGGTGGTGGCTCGTAAATTGAACTCCAAGTCCAGTTTTCAGGATTCTCCGAATGAATGATATCGATTCTCCTTGCATAAATCATGGAAAACTTACTATTTACCTCTTGTAGTTTCAGATTTGTTCCTACCGGGATATCGTTCAGCAATTCTTTAATCCTCTTCACAACTTTTTTTATGAATTTTAGATCGGACATGTCACTGTTACGTTGCCAGTGAGATAATCAGAAAAAAAAATCCACACATATAGTTGAACAAGCTCATGCCTTTCATTTTCAATAAAAGCACAAGATCGAGAAAGAAAAGGGATCAAATAAAAACCTGTTTTCTGACAAGTGCATGCCTTTCATTTCTGGAATAGACGTTAACGCTTCCTCCCACTTCCGAGTTCTTTCAGGATCATGCTGATTATTGCGTTTCATTTGCCTGAAATTGTCACCAAATTTTCCTTCTAGGTTGCTCACAACGGACGTTTCCAGTTTGTAGAAAATCGGAATCCCTATAAGACTGCCTCTATCCATGCACTCTTTTATCTTTACCAGCTCGTCTAAACACCATGTCGAAGTAGTGTACTCTTTCGACAAAATCGCCAAGGCGACCCTTGATTGTTCGATCCTAACCAGTAAGTTTTTTAGGTTTGTGCCTAGCCTCTCGTGCTCGTCTATGAAAACGTTGATATTTGCTTCTTCTAAAGCAGGTCCGAGATGAGCCATGAAGCCTTTCCGCAGCTCCTCTCCCCTAAAGTTGATGAACACTTGAGGGCCTTCTGCGATCTTTCCTACGCCGGAAGAAGAAGAAGATGCTGCGGCCATTGTGGAGCTTTTTTACTTTGGCAATAGACTGTTTGATTACTTGAACCTTAATGCTAATCTAATGTATTTATAGACATAACTATGATTAGTTGACAACTTGTGGTAATTTATTAACCAATAAAACTCAGTTTGATTTTGTCTTTTGATTACTCGCGAGGTATATATTTTGGATAACCAATTTTCTTAACCTAATGTCACACTAAGAGCATGATTAATGCGGATCTCTTAGGGTGGAGTTCTTAGGGTCGGTTAAGAGATGATCTCTTAGTTTTTAACTAAAAAAAGCTAAGAATTATCTCTTAAATAAGAACTTTAAGAGACGGTTCTTAACTTTTTTAATTAAAAACTAAGAGACCGTCTCAACCCCACCCTATGAAACCACATTAATTATGCTCTAAGTTTTTTAGCATTTTTTGTGGTCAAATATTACATCAAAAGGGAAGAGACTCACTTTCAAAACTAATAAAGTATAAACATTTAAAGGTTGAAACATGGCCCTTTGCTATAGTTTTTGGCTTTTTAAATCTAGAACCCCATTATACTTTTCAGTCAAGTTTTTAAGACTTTGCTTCCTAAAATTAAGGATATTAGTTTTGCCTGATACTTTTTATATGCAAAACTTAAATGCAGTTAACTTTGAGTTTTCCTTAAAAAAAACCAAAAGATATTAACAAAAGTTGAAACATCTAAGTTAGCGGGCAAAGTTCTGAAAAATAGACATTTGGAAATTTTTAAACAGATTTAAAATAAAATTCAGTCTAGGAACATGATTTCTACGATATAGGCAAACTGATAAATATAAAGTGAATAACATGAAAATACCGAAACATGAAT
>OVAN01003454.1:0-29046 GCA_900406275.1 Anastatica hierochuntica
ACAGATATGAAACGGATCCGAAACTTCAATAATTGTAAACGAATATGTAACAGTTCCAAAAACTAAAAAAACAAAAAAAACGGATTTGAAACAGAACCGAAACGGATATTTTCGGGTATTTTGGGTTCGGATCGGGATATTTTAAACATATCTGAAACGTATCCAAAACTTCAAAAATCTTAAATGAATATGTAACGGTTCCAAANAAATATGTAACGTTTCAAAAACTGAAATACAGAAAAAAAAACAGATTTGAAACGGATCCAAAACGGATCAGAAAATGAAATTGTTCAGACCAAAAAAAAAAAAACAGCTCGCCACGTCACTAAAGACTTAGTCCTTAAACACCTCATATAAGAATTGATCCTTAGTAAAATGGGAAGCAAAAATCATTTTTTAAAACAAATCGCCTAGGATTTCGTGCTAAGGATTCGGTTAAAACACTTGATGGAGATACTCTAAAGACAATAGACAGAAATGACAACTAAACAAAGACTACACAAACGAACCTATACAATAAAGAGACAATACTCAAATACTAAGATCAATCATATTTTTTGGTTAACTCAAGGGGTATTTTTGTTGCTCTTTCTTTTTGTTTTGTTTATTTTTTGTAACTCAAATACATTTTTTAAAGTAACACTTTTAATGTCAAGCTAAAAGAATAATATATTTTTTGTGGACGCTGACGGATTAATGTATATATACATATTTTTAATATTATATTTTAATAGAAATTTTTTTGGTGTCACTGCTTAATTTTTAGATTATTTCTTATATGTTTCTAGTATAGGTCATGAGATGTTTTTTAACGTAGGCAATGAAATAAATGTTTGCTACATTTCTAAAATATATTATTTTTTTATATATTAGCAGTATATGTCAAAGTTTAGCATGTTTTGTATGCAAGTAAGGTTATTAGACTTGTTTTGTTTTCTATGTTTGTATCTTTTAAATCTACACTAGGATTTAAATCCGCGCATAACGCGAGGTCATATTTTATTAAAACTTTTATGATAAGTTAAAATTTCAGCAAAATGTTATAATGCATAATTAATATGTAAATTTTTAGTTAGATTAAATATTCCCGGTATTGGTTAAGTTGGTTAACTGTATTGAACTAAATAACTTCTCTTTCTAACAATAATATTAGTCGCAATTAACCCGTTATAGATTGAATCATATTATTAAATTAAATTTTAAGATTCATTTACTTCTTTGAAAATGTAATAGTATTTATTTTGATGGATTTTTAAAAAGATATTAAAAGAATCTACATAAGATATGGTAACATAATTTATTTATTTTGTTTAATTATAGACTTTTAGGATTTTTTTAGACCTATTATATTCTATATATATATATATATATATATATTTTATTCTCAATGGCATTTAATGTAATTTTTTACAAATTTAAGGTTGTTTTTCTAAATGTACTTTCCAAATAATAATATAGAGATAATCCGATAAACTAATAATTTGAAAGATATATGCACTTCTATTATTCTATATGTACTTATGAGAAGTTAATTCATGTTTTATATAATAGTTAGAATGATTTTGAAATTAGATTATCATTGACATAATTTTAATGTTTTTTGTTAGAGGGAGTGCATGATTTTGTACATAGGTGGTAATTCCCACCACAAAATTGGATTTTGTATGAATTGTATTGTTTTTGCAATAATCAAAGTTGCTTTTTTGTTCACAATCAAAGTTACTAATTTGTTATATATTTTGAATGTGTATTTTGGAATATTGTAATTGACTAATTAATAAATTATATATTTGTGTGATATCTTTGTGAAACTGCTACTTACCATCAATATATTACAAAATTTTCATATTTTTTTAGATTTGATCGCTTGTAAGGGCATGATCAATGCAGAGATCCACATGGGTTTTTTTTTTAAAAAAGGAAATTATTATTTTGATATTTTTAATTTTATTTATTTTTTATAATTTTTTAACTAATTATATGCTGACATGTGGAGAAGCCCAAGAGAGAGAGGGATTCTTAAAAAAGAGACAAAAGAAACGGTTTCTACTTTCTCTTCCTCACTTTTTATATTTTATTATTTAAAATTTTGGAAAAACTCTATTTAAGAACCCCGTTGTTAATGACTTAAGATCATATTTGGTTGTCTTCTCGATTATAAATATTTGTAGATCGATTATTTTTAGCATATTTAAAACATTAATTTCAAAATCTTGTAATTTCTTTTTGTGTTTGTTTTGGTATTTCTTTGTTCTTCTTGTTAGTTAGCTTGAAAGACGTAATATTGCGATATTTGTTAATTCTTGCCAATGATTAGTCATTTTTTGTAGTATAATAATCAGAAGTGACATTTGAAGAGTAGTGAGTCTCTTAAAGATTGCAATGGATTCATGTAAAGGGGAAAAAATTAAAGAAGAAGAATTTGTACCATGTTCGAGGTGTAGATACGACGTGATTTAACTAGAAAGTAAAGATGGTTCGTAAGTCGGAGACTTTCGTAGAGTAAAGCGTTATATTCGATGATGTGTAAACTTTAAAAATCAAAATATTTGAACTGTTTACAAATATTTTCTATTTCTAGAATACTCTCTCTCTAGAACGATTCTTTTTTCGATCCCCTTCTTGTTGAATGAGTTCTCCTATTTATAGGAGAAAGGGTCTCTGCCGATGTCGCTTTCAGGTCACGGGATGGGCCTCGGCTTGGTTCGGATCGACGGGATTCGTGCTGCGGCTCGGTCTGTTTATCCGTATTGTTGGTTGTCAGACGGCTCATCCCTTTAGCGAGGCTTTTCAGTGGTTCTTCGGGTTTTTATCGAAACGTGTCAGTCGATGATCTCATTCGTCCGTATCTTTGGTCCGTGTGCTTTTTTGGAGGTCTGCGACGCTCCGTACTGCATTAAATGTAGAAGTCGTACGACGATGTTGGCCGAGTCCCGATGGGTCTCGTTTGTTATTGGGCCGCGGGACGGTGGTCGAGGCATCGGGCTTGAGAACTCGATCCGGGCTTTGAATCCAAGGTCTTTCAGAGTGGGTCTGGCATGTTAGGAGGGATGCTAAACCTACCTCCAACAATTAGTCCCCCCCCCCCCGGTTCGGCGACGAGGCGTTCTTGCGGAGTGAGCGAACCTTCGAAGTGTGCTTGGCGTACTCTGAAAGGCCTCGAAGCGATGATGACGTGTCGATCCATCTTAGTGTGTTTTAGAAGATTTCGGAGTTAAGGCGACGTGTCTCCAATCATTAGTCGCCACCTGTAAGGTCTATGCCTGGGGAAGCGAGGAGACGCGCCTAGGGTTAATGATAAAACATCTTTTCGATCCCTTCTCTCCTTTCCCATAAATAGGGCCTTCATTTCGCCGAATCCTCATTTCTTCGTCATCTAAGGTAAACTCATTTTCCTCTGTTCTCTCTCTTCTGCTTTTGAGTTTTCCGGTTACGTTGTTAGTGCTCCGCCGTAGATTTTTCCGATTTGCTCAAGAACATCTCCAGTTCTTCGATATTACCCTTTGCTAGATTTTCTCTGGTTGGATTTTATGATGTCGAAATGTATAAGGGTCGAATACTCCAAATCATCCAGTTCGCGTGGGTCCGGGGACAACCAACATTCTGGCAGTCTTTCTTTCGAGGGAGATGATCGGTCTTCGTCTCGGAGCGTCTCCTCTTGGGATACCGAGGAGCGGGCCCTCCTTGATGAACTTACGAGGCGCACTACACCACCCCTCGAGCTTGGTGCGATGTCCTCCTCGCAGCCTCGTCATGATTCAAATCCTGCGCCTGAGCTTAGAGAACAGATCGAGAGCCAGTCTCCGGAGCGTCAGCTGATACTTGGTGCCACCCAAACTCAGGGAAAGTCCAAGAAGAGAACTAAGAAAATTTTTAAGGGCAAAGATCCGGAGACTGCCGGGGGTCCAAAGAAACCTAAGAAGCCCCGCAAAGTTAATAGTATCCTGCCAACTAAGTCTGATGCGGGTTCGCTTCGAGGCATCGTCAGTGGTCGAAGCTATGGCTTGGAATTGTGGGAGCCAACACCTAATCAGCGACTTTGCAATCCTCCACAGGGCATCTTGTGCCTTTACGAGTCGTTTTTTGCTGATGCGGGGCTCTGGTTCCCTCTTCCCCCTTTGCTCATAGCTTATTGTGAAGCGAGGGATATCAGGTTTACGCAACTTACCTCTCCGTCGGTACGGAACTTAGTATCTGCAATTTCCATGGCTTCGGATTTGGGCTTCGAGATGACGTTGGAGATGTTCGAAGAGATGACCCTGATTAGCCTGAACCGCTCTCTCCCCGGAACGTTCTATGTTAGTTTTAAACCTGGATATAAATTGATCCAAGGTTACAACACCATGATCAACATGTGGTGGACTAAGTACTTCTTCGTTCGAATCAACGAGGCGTCGGTCCTCGACCCCGATCGGGAGTATATGAGATGATGGGGCCGTAGTTTTGGTAGTGGTCTAGTTTGAATAGCGCAGCGAGTCGCGTCTTTTCTTTCCTCTAATGCTTTTTCCTGTCGTGTGCAGATCGTCCTCTCCCGGTGAATCCTATCCCGCGAGAGTACTTTGCTTTTATAGAGGAGCTAAAGAAGAGGAAATTCACCTTGTGGCCTGTCATTCTGAGGGGCATCCAAGAAAATCTTGCTAAGTTCACAAAACATGAGCACCCCGATACGTGCGTGTTTCCTTTGCTTGCGACATCTTCTTATTTCTCTTCTTTTTGTATTGGCAGCTTCCTGGCGCCTCACTCCGAGTGTTGATCAGCAAATTACTTACGATCCTGCTTCCGAGATGGGTCAATTCGACGATGATTTCCCGGACTTGTTCCCGAGGGGGGGGTAAAGAGAAAGAAGAAGGCTTCGCATAAGGCGAGCTCCTCGAAGCGGGCCATGCCAACTGAGCAGACACCAGTAACGGAGCTTGCTCTTGATCCTCCTCCTGCTACCGAGGTTGGCGGGGGATCTGAAGCTGTGGAAAAGAACCCTACTTCCGATGAAGATAATCAACCTCTTTTGGAAATGAAGCGTCGTCGGACCGAAGAACGGGAAGGCGCTTCGCAACAGGGTGTTGGTGATCAGACCCCACCTTGTCCTTCGGAGCCCCGCCGATCCTATACTCTCTCTTGTCCTCTCAAGTTTGCTCGTCCTTTGCTATCTAAGCGGAGCGATCCTCCTTCTGGGTCTCGTGAAATGGGGAAGGATGTTGAAGGCGTCAGCAAGGATATGGTTCTTGCCAAGCCTGCCGAGGCTTGTACTAATACTGAGACGGCCCCTGAAGTTGATCAGGAAGAAGACCAACCTATCGAGGCGCTTCCCGTGGTCTCTTACGAGATCGATGCGTCCAATAAGACGGGCTTTAACCTTAGGTACACAGGCCGTGTTCCTTTTATTACTGACTCAAATGCATGTGGGGAGCTACATCAGACCGTCGCTTCATCTAGAGTCGACTTTCCTCTGGTCAGGGAGTTGGAGTATGCGGATGAGTTTCACAAGCTTTCCCGCAAGACTCAAGAGGTAAAATACTTTCCTTTTCTTTTCTATGCGCTTTTTCCTTGTTGATTTTTCTAAGTTTTGTTTTATTTTCCAGCTAGCCTTCCATTCTACCAACCTCGTCAATAAATATGACAGGAAGGTGAAGAAGCTTAAGAAGTCTGTCTCGAGGCGCGACGAGGACATTAAGAGGCTGGAGAAGGAGAAGGGGGCCGAGACAGCGAACCTATGGCTTGGCTTCTCGAAAAGGATAAGAAAATACTTGAGCTAACTTCGGAGGTTCGAAGGTTGGTTGACGTGGAGACTGCAGCGGAGAGTGAGATGTCGACCCTCAATGAACGTATTCGGGAGCTTGCTGAGCAGAAGTCGCACCTCGAGGATCATATGGAGGCAGAGATCGAGAAGGCTGTGAAATCTGCCGAAGAACGGGTGCAAGCGGAGAAGCTTCGTCGGGAGCAACTTCGGGTGGATTGCGAGGGTCGCTTACAGAAGGTGAAGCAGTTTCTCGAGGATCAAAAACGGATCAAGAAGAAGTATCTTATAGGCAACCAGCTTAAGGGTTTGCTGTAGGCTTTCGGTATTCTTTCGGAGGGATACGAGATGGACCTTCCAGAGGACTTCGTGGAAGACTCTAAGAAGGAGAAGGATGACACCGATGCATGGCTTAATGCGCAGGTGTTAGCAAAGCTATACGAGTCTGATCTGGTTCTTCCCGAAGAAGGAATGCCATCAGGGCCTCCACAAGGGGAGATTAGGGCGCTTCCCTCTGCTTCACTGTCCAAACCTGCTGTTAGTGCGGGGTTGACCTTGGTTGACGCTCCGCAGACTCGTGAAGATGCGCCTCGTGATGATATTGCGGAAGCTTGAACGTTGGGCCCTTTATCTTTTGTGTTTTTTTTTCTTCTGAACTTATCGTCTTTTCCTTTTGTTTTTATTTGAAGTTGATATGTTTTCGCCTCGTTGTTGTATTCAACCCTCCTTTTTTGTTTAAATGGAAGCATGGCTTTGTTTCATCGTATGTATGTTCTCTTTTTCTCTCCTCGATGTTTTGCGTATTCCTTGTAGCCTTGTGATGTGGATACGTGGTCCGTAAGGTCTTTGGACTTGGTTGTTTTTATTAGATGATCCTTTTTCAGGTTTCACCTCTAGGACTTAGCCATTGTTGCTAAGTGGTTTCTTTCTGGATACTCGTGTATATATATATATATATATTTTTTGAGAAGCGATGAGCTGGGTTGCTTGAATTTTGACAGCCATTTTTACTTGAGGCTGTGAAAATGTCTTATGCGAGACGGGCTCGGCTTGAGGGTGGTGTGGGTGATCAGTCCACTGCATTCGTGAGGAATGCGTTGTGCGGGGCGGGCTCGGCTTATGTGTTGATGAGACCAATGTGTTTCGACATAGCCCCGTTAATGCTTGCCTTGGTGGCAGCTGGTAAGTGTGGGACTTAGTTTTTGTGGTGAAATATATTTTTTATAGATATATAGTTGCGCCTCGCGAAAGGCTGCCTACGTACCCCAAAGGGATCAAACCAGTCGTAGTTCGATTTTACAAAGGTAGATAGTGGTCGGGGTGATAGACTTCAGTTTGTTACTTAGTGGTAGAATCGCTTCAAGTTCATTGAATTCCAAGATCAAGGCATCGCGTCGCCGTTCATTTGTGTTAGCTCGTAAACGCCAGGGCAGACCGTCTTCGAGACTAGGTAGTAACCTTCCCAGTTCACGCCTAGCTTGGAGATGGGATTTTCGGCGGTGTTCTCGTAGACTTTTCGGAGGACGAGATCGCCTTCTTCGAAGTGACGTCCTTTGACTTTCTTGTTGTAATAGCGAGCGACTTGGTGTTGATAGTTTTGTATGTGTAAGAGGGCCTGGTCTCACAGTTCTTCGGCGAAGTCAAGCTAGTCGAGTATCATTCTGTCGTTACTGTCGGGGTGCTGGGTAAGTAGAACGCGTCGCAGACCTGGTACGTTAACTTCGGCCGGGGACATCGCTTCCATTCTGTAGGCCAAGGAGAAAGGGGTTCGCCCGATGGCGCTTCTGGGGCTGGTGCGGTGTAACCATAAGACTCCGTCGAGCTCGTCGGCCCAGACTCCCTTTTTGTCTTCGAGTCATTTCTTAATTCTGTCGAGGATCCGTTTGTTCGTTGCTTCTTCCTGTCCGTTACCCTGCGGGTATCGGGGTGTGGACTTGCTGAGTCTGATTCGCCATCACGCACCGAAACCTTCGAACCTTTCAGATGTGAATTACAAACCGTTGTCGGTGACTATCTCGTAGGGGAGCCCGTGGCGACAGATGATGAACTTCTAAACGAAGTTCTGGACGTCGATGGCTTCAATTTTGGCATAGGCCTCTATCTCTACCCATTTTGTGAAGTAGTCTGTGACGATGAGCATGAATTTTCTCTGGTTATAGGCTGGTAGTGGACCGATGATGTCCATTTCCCATCGCATGAAAGGATATGGTGTCGTGGAAGTCGTGAGTAGCTCGGTCGGGACGTGTATTGTGTCTCCATGTCACTGGCACTTCTCACATTTTTGAGCAAAGTCTTCACAATCCTTCATGAGGGTCGGACAATAGAAGTCGTGATTCTTGACTTGTAAGGTTAGCGCTCTTCCACCAGAGTGGTTGCCTCCTGCACCTTCATGCGCCTCGCGCATTACTCTTACTGTTTCGTCTTCGGTGATGCAATGTAGCAACGTTCCTGTAGCACTCCATCGGTAGAGGCTACCTTCGATTATGGTGTAGCGAGCCGCTTTTTTTCGTAGACAGCGGGCCTCCCACTTGCCATTTGGCAGCGTTCCGTCTGCGATATAATCTTTGATTTCAGCGCGCCAGTCCGGAATATCGGGGTGCATGTTGGGGTCAGTTGACTGTCTCTCTGTTTCGTTGTGGTGGGCGTCGCCGTCTGCTTCCTCCATTCCGATGGCGCATACCCCTTTGGGGAGGTTGATTCTTGGCTGTTCGATGTATTCGACCGGTATGGTTCGTCTGATAGTTGGGTCTGATGTAGAGGCTAGGGCAGCTAGAGCGTCGGCGGAGGCGTTCTTGCTTCGGGGTATTTTGGTTAAGGTGAATGACTCAAACTGTTGGGCGAGTTTCTTGACGACGCTAAGGTAAGCGTCCATTCTTTCGTTTTTGGCATCGAACTCTCCATTGTACTGGCTTGCGACGAGTTGAGAGTCACAGAATGCATCAAGGTTCTTTGCGCCTAATTCTTTGGCGAGACGCATTCCGACAATCAAGGCTTCATATTCCGCTACATTTTTCGAGGTGCGGAATGTGAGGCGTAACGACTGTTCGAGGACTTCGCGCGTTGGTGACTCCAGTTTGACACCCACTCCAGAACCGTGCTGGCTGGAGGACCCGTCGGCGTATAATGTCCAGGTTTGAGCCTCGGGCGCGGCGTTCGTTAGTTCGGGGGCAGCTCGATCAGGAAATCTGCAAGAACTTGTGACTTGGCGCTTGTGCGGGTTCAGTACTCGATGTCGTATTCGCTGAGTTCGACTGCCTATTTAGCGATTCGCCCGGATTGGGTGGGGCTGTGTAGGATTGTGCGCAGAGGTTGGTTCGTGAGAACAATGATCGAGTGCGATTGAAAGTATGGTCGTAATTTTCGCGCCGAGGTGACCACGGCTAGCGCCAATTTCTCGAGGGTCGGGTCCCGCGCTTCAGCGCCGTCGAGGGCCTTACTGATGTAGAAGATCACTTTTTGCTCTGCTCGGTCTTCTCGAACTAGGACACCGCTTACCGCGGCTATTGATATAGCGATGTACAGGTACAAAGTCTCTTGGTTGATGGATTTGGCCAGGATTTGTGCAGTTGAGAGGTATTCCTTAAGTTGCTTGAAAGCTTCCTCGCGTTTGTCATCCCACTCGAATCGTTTGTTATCTCGAAGCAATTGATAGAAAGGTAGGCACTTATCGATAGATCGTGAGATAAAGTGATTTAACGCGGCGATGCGGCCCGTCAAGCGTTGTACCTATCGGGTGGTTCGTGGTGAGGGAAGCTCAGAGATTGTTGTGACCTGCTTAGGGTTGGCTTCGATCCCGCATTGTGTAACCATGTACCCTAGGAACTCGCCCGAGGTGACTGCAAAGGTGCACTTTGTGGGATTCAGCTTCATGTTGTACTGGTTGAGCGTGGCAAAACAGGTGCGCAAGTGGTCGACGTGATCTTTGGTGATGAGTGATTTGACGAGCATGTCGTCGATGTAGACTTCCATTGTGCGGCCCAGCTGATCCGCGAACATGCGATTGACGAGGCGCTGATGAGTTGCGCCGACATTCTTCAGTCCAAAGGGCATTACCCTGTAGCAATAGGTCCCGCGATCAGTGATGAAAGAGGTCTTTTCTCGATCGTCGGGGTGCATCATTATCTGGTAGTACCCCGGAAAGGCGTCCATGAAAAAGAGAAGTTCGTTGCCGGCCGTCGCTTCAATAATTCTGTTTATGTGCGGGAGCGGGAATCTTACCTTTGGGCAGGCTTTATTCAAGTCGGTGAAATTGACGTAAACTCTCCATTTTCCGCTCTTTTTCTTGACCATTATGGGGTTGGCCAGCCAGTCTGGATACTTGACCTCGTCAATTGAGCCCGCTTTCGTGAGGCGTTCAACTTCGTCATTAACTGCTTGGGCTCGCTCTGGGTCGAGCTTCCGTCGTTTCTGCTTGATGGGTTTGAAGGTCGGGTCAACGTTAAGCTCGTGACAGGCGATACTTGGGTCGATCCCAGGCATATCGCTAGTCGTCTAGGCGAAGGTGGACGAGTTCTGCTTCAGGAATTCTACAAGTTCGTCGTGCACCGATGCGTCGAGGTTGGCGCCGATGCGTGACGTTGCTAGGGTCGATGTTTACTTGTAGGACTTTTTCGAGCTTTGGGGCCTCTTCCCGGGAGGTTTCAGCGACCGTTGATGGGTCCAATGCTCGGGGCGACTCAGGTTGGCCGACGGATGTCGAGATGACGAATGAACGGTGGAGTTTGAGTTTGGCTATGAAACATGTTCTCGCCATGCTTTGGTCGCCCCAGATATTTCGCGTTCCGGTGAGGCTCGGGAACTTGAGGAACTAGTGGTAGGTGGACGGGATTGCTTGCATTGTGTGGATCCATGGTGTCCCCATGATGACATTGTAGATTGTCAGAGTATCGATGATCACGAATTTTGTGAGCTTGGTTACGCCTTCCACGTGGACCAGAAGTTTTATCGTTCCTTCAGACATGATGGTGTTGCCGTTGAAACCGGTGAGCGACTTTCTTGACAGTTTCACCGTGTAATCTTTCAAATCCATCTTGCGCAACGTGTCTTTGAAGATTAGATCGACGGAGCTCCTGGTGTCGATCATTACTTTGGCGACCTCGCAGTCTGCAATTATGATTTTGATGACTAGAGGGTCGTTGTGCGGGCGGTGGGCCGTTTCTGCGTCGTGGTCGTTGAATGTGATTTCTTTGTTGATGAAACCGGATGGGTCGTTGATCCCGGTCCATTTGATTGCTGACACTGTCTTTCGCTGATGTTTCTTGATTGAGCGTACCAAATCGTTTCAATCGAGGAGACCTCCCATTATCATGTTGATGCGTTTTCGGGGTGCGGGGGGAGCATCGACGGGGTACTCTTCGATCCTNCTCGATCATGTCTCGTGTGGGCGTGTCGTCAATGATTTGTCAAACTTGATTCTGATTTGTGTTGGCGGGACATTGCTGCTGTGGGAGTTGCCCCCATTCGCTGTGGTCCGAGCGGATCCACGTGTTTTTCTTTTTGATTTCTTCACGGGGTGGTATGAAGATTTCTCCCTCGCTATACTTCTTGAGCAATAGTTCCTTCAGATGTCTGCATTCTTCGGTCGTATGACAATGCTTCTTATGGAAGGTGAAATATTTACCAAGGTCGACATCTGTTGCTCGAGCTTGTTTCTGCCAGTTCGATTGCTGGTTTTGGTCATTCCCGACGTGATGGATCGTCGTCTTCTTGTTCTTGAGCTCCTTGGCGTATTGCGCGTCGTAGTGCTGACATGGTTCTTCATACTCATCGATGCGGTCTTCTCGAGGGGGGGGGGCCGGCCTTCGTTTTTTCCTTGGAACGGGTGTTTGAGTGTTTCTTTGCAAGGGCTAGCTTTTCTTCTTCCACCTCGATGAAGAGCGTGGCTCTATGGAGAGCGTCCTCCAGCGTCTGGGGTTTATTGATTTTTAGGTCGTCGCGAAAAGCGGATTCGTACCACAGGGCGTTACAGAGGTCTGGCAGGATAGCCTCGTCTGACACCGTGATTCGGGAGGCTACGTCTTTGAATCGTGCGATGACGTCGCGCAAGCTCTCTTTAGGCCCTTGTGACATGGCCCAAAGATCGGCGATGGAATGGCTTTGCTGGATGAACATCGAGTAGTGTTTGAGAAAGCCGGTTTAGAGTTGGTTCTGAGTCGCGAGAACCAGCTTAGTGATGCCCCGTCGAGATTCTCCGCGAACAGCTGGCAATAACCCGCGTCGCGTTCTTGTGGATCGAAATGAAAACCGACCCATAGCGATGCTGAAGCTAGTGATGTGTTGACTAGGGTCAGTGGTTCCGTCGTACTTTGGGATTCTAACATTTCCCAGGTGGGGGATACGGAAGCGTGATACGATTGGTAAACGGGACATTTTACCCTTCTCGGAGGACCCTGTCGATCTCGGGTGCAGAGCTGACGCCCTGGTGGACTAGAGAGTTGATATCGCGCAGATGCTGGCGCATAAGTTTGAGTTCGTCGTTCTTCTCGGCAGGGATCCCTCTGCAGGGCCTGGGGTTAACTCCATAGCGTCTTTCGGGCGTCGCATGGCGATGTTCCACCGGGGACAGTGGTGCTTCGATCCGGTTCGTTGCTGGGGGGTTTGCTGGCGTTTCCCCGAAGAGGTTACGCTGTATATTTGAGAGAAATTCCGCCGACGTGTCTCTTGGTGTCGTGGGACTAGGCTCACTGGTGGTTCGATAGAAGCTTGGTGACAAGGTAAGCGCTTCGAAACGTGTGTTGGTCGTTTGTGCGAGTGGAGGTAAGTGAATCGACCCTGTGAATCAGGTCAGAGAGGAGGGCTACGACGTCGGCGAATGGAGGAGGTGTTGCTCCCAAGATAGGCCTTTGGGAAGTCTGTTGCTCCCTACCTCAGTAATTCTCAACTCCGGGGTTTGCTGTTGTTGCTGAGCCGGAGAGACTGGCACTGGTGCGGGTGGAAGCGGGATGGTTAGGAGCGATACTCCGCTGTTTTCTTGGGATGTCTCGGATGTTTTCTTGTGGCCTGCTGGCGCTGTTTCGGGGTTGGCGGCTTTTGCAGCGTTCGAGACATCGACCCGTGAGGTCGAGGGTCGTGCTAGCGACGTCGGGTCTGATCCCGTGAGCACTTTCGGAGCGCTTAGCAGGGCAGTGTTTTGTTTTTCAGACATTGTTGAAGTGCTTTCTGCGTATAGAGAGGTCTCCTGAATGTTCCCCACAGTCGGCGCCAAATGTTCGAGGTGTAGATACGACGTGACTTAACTAGAAAGCAAAGATGGTTCGTAGGTCGGAGACTTTCGTAAAGTAAAGCGTTGTATTCGACAATGTGTAAAATTTAAAGATCAAAATATTCGAACTGTTTACAAAGTATTTTCTCTTTCTAGAATACTCTCTCTCTAGAACTGTTCTTTTTTCGATCCCCCTTCCTGTTGAATGAGTTCTCTCCTATTTATAGGAGAAAGGGTCTCTGTCGATGTTGCTTTCAGGTCACGGGATGGGCCTCGGCATGGTCCGGATCAGCGAGATTCGTGTTGCGGCTCGGTCTGCTTGTCTGTATTGTCGGTTGTCAGACGGCCCATCCCTTTAGCGAGGATTTTCGGCGGGTCTTCGGGCTTTTATCAAAGCGTGTCAGACGATGATCTCATTCGTCCATATCTTTGGTTTGCGTGCTTTCTCGAAGGTCTGCAACGCTACCGTACTGCATTAAATGTAAAATTCGTACGACGATGTTGGCCGAGTCCCGATGGGCCTCGTTTATTATTGGGCCGCGGGACCGTGGTCGAGGCATCGGACTTGAGATCTCAATCCGGACGTTGAATCCAAGGTCTTCTAGAGTGGGTCTGGCATGTTAGGAGGGGTGTTAAACCCACCTCCAACATACCAATATTTTTTTAAACAGAAGACCAAAACTTTATTAAATTTGACCAACAACAAGTAGAGTCACGAAGCTCTCTCTTAGCTAAAGCATCAACAAACTTATTATCATGTCTATGAATGAAATCAAAGGTAATAACCGAAAGAGAAGAAGCTATATCACGGATGTCATCAAGTATAGCATCAATATCATTATGATTTGCTTCCATTTTAAGCAAGTTAATCAACACTTGCGAGTCCGATAAAACTCGAAGAGTCAACAATCCTTGAAACTTTGCGGATAAGAGAGCCTCATGAACCACAATAGCTTCCGCCATTAAAGACGATGAAACATGTGATGTCAATCCAGAAAACTCACTTATTAAGATGTCTGTATTCATACGGAAAAGCCAACAAAACCCACATTGTTTAGACGACGAACTCCACGCCCCATCAACATAGCACACAGTACTCGCTATATCGTCCCCTTTAACTACAGGAACAACACATGATGGTACCTTCTTCTCGTTAGTCTACTGAAAGAAATGCCATTGATGAGCATCCGTAATAGCTGTATTAATAATCTCCTCCTTACTTAGTATTAAACCAGAGAAGACTATCGCATTTCGGGCCTTCCACATACCCCAAAGGAGCCAAGCATGGAGCCTAGCACCGGAGACACCTGTTGGCGGCAAGGCTAAGCTTGTCTTCGCCCTCGTCAAAAACTCACGCACCGAAGGTCCGGAAAAAAACACTCCTAGAGAAACTGGTGCCACTTCCCAAATAGCCTGAGTAAAGGGGCATAAAAACAGAGTGTGGTCCTCTGTTTCCAAGTGAACACACCTTTTACACGTAGCAACTTCTTCCAAACCTCGCGCACTGAGCTGGGAGCCGACTGGTAGAGCTCCCGCTATTGCCTTCCAGAGGAAGCGCTTGATTTTCGGTAACGTCTTCAAGTTCCAAATATTACCTTTCCAATCGAACTCATCATCAGAACTTGTACAAGTTAGAGGCTTTTCAAGCTTATAACCCAACTTTACCAAATATTCACCATTATTTTCATAGAGCCATACAAACCTATTTGCTCGCAGAGTGGAGCTTAGAGGCATACACCTTAGCAGGTCTAAAACCTCAGGAACATGACGCTCGATTACCTACTAGTTCCATTGACTTGTCTTGGTATCAATCATGTTTGACACTTTTTGAACAGGTGGCTCCAAAGGTAGAGGACCAAACAGGCGTTACGGACTACTAGAAGAGAGCCAAGAATCCCGCCAAACATCTATTTGAGCACCATCAGCCACCAACCAGCCTAACCCTTGTCGCAACAGCTCACGCCCCGCAATGATACCTCGCCAACCATGAGAGGAGTTGGAGAAAGCAGAACACTCCATGAAAGACGTGTTTCGACAATATTTCCCAAACAAAACCCGTGAAATTAACGCTGTAGGACACTTTAACAACCGTCGGCTAAGTTTAGCAAGTAGCGAGTCATTGTGAGCTTCAACATCTCAAAACACCAAGCCACCAAACGTTTTAGCTCGTGCTAACCGGTCCCAAGCCACAAAACTTATCTTCCTTGTTCCTGGTTTATTGTCCCACCAATATCTAGTGAGCACAGATTGAATGCGATGACACAAAGACAGTGGCAACTTAAAGTAAGACATAGTATATGTCGGCATAGACGAGAGAACGAATTTTAATAACACCTCTCTCCCGGAAGTGGAGAGAAATTTAGTTGACCAACTCAACGTTTTTTGGCGAATACGATCAACAACATAAATAAAATTTCTTGTTTACGACGACCAAAACTCTCCGTCAATCCAAGGTATTTTCCATTATCACCCTGTTGATGAATATTTAGTATATGTTTCGCTACTAGACGACGTGTAGACGGAGTTTTAGAAGAAAACGTAATGCAGGATTTAGCCACATTTATGGATTGCCCATAAGCTTTCTCATAAGATTGTATCACTGTCCTTAACGCACGGCAACTTTCCGCATCAGATCGACAAAAGAACATTGTATCAATAGCGAAGAGTAAGTGATTATCCTGAGGGCTACCAAGTGAAACACGAATTCCCGAGAGGCTACCCATGGCTTGTGCTTGCCGACATAGTCCCAAAAGTATTTTCGTACACAGTACAAAAAGACAAGGGGCAACAGATCACCTTGGCGAAGTCCTGGGAGAGTAAATCTCTACCTCGCGGGCTATCGTTGGTGAGGAAGGCATACGAAACTGTAGTCACACATTTTCAACCAATCCATATTTCATTTTCTTAGTTGCTTGAAATCAATAATCTTTTAGGCTTATTTCATTTTTGACTAATTGAAAAAAATCCCAATATTACATCGATTTTTCTACTATACTTTTATAGTCTAACAATTCTATTTTCATATTAGGATAATTTTTAAATTATTTTTCACATACACGATGATCCATTTTAAATCATGTTTTTAAATTATATTGATTATTTTTATTTTATTTTTCAAGAATATAGCATTTATATTTATTTCAGAAAACAAAGTATTTTTCTATTTAATATGCATAACTTTGCCATTTTAATCATGTTTGCAGTCCATATAATTTTATTTATTTAGTTATTATCTATTTAAGATTGGATTGAAATTTATAATAATGTTCTTACATCAAAAAGTTTGATATCGTATAATTTTAAATTTACAGTATTTAATTATTATAATTAATTACATAATAATTAATATTAATCGCTGCTAACCGTTGGTGAACAAAAGAAGAAGAAGCTGCTTATCGTTTTAAAATTGTTAAATTACAAAAAAAAAGAAAAAAAATTTGTTATAAACTGTTCTTGACCCCATCACTGCTTCTATGCTTTCTTCTTTTAAAGAAGGCATTCACCCAATATAAAATCATATAAAATTTTGAGAATATCAATCTTTCTTTTAGTTTTAACAAAGAAGTAGAAAACATGGTAGCATCACGTATGTCGTTCCCGGTGATTATGAACAATATATGACTTGAAAATAAGATATGATAGGAAAAAAATATGAACTTTTTCTCGTTCTTTTATTTGAATGTGACAGTGTTAGATGAAACATTTCGTAGGGCCACTTGGTGTAAGTTTTTATTCTTTTAGCTTATTGTACTGGTCCAATCCCTTAATAGATAGTGAATTAATGATCTTATTTATAAAGGAACCAGAGACTTGGAACATTTTAACTTTTTGTATCAGCTTTCAACTCTCAACCATATGCTTCTGTGCTACATTGTGTTTTGCACCCATGTTTAGCGTTTAGTTGCCTTTCCATTCTTGGCTTCCTTTTCTTTTTTCTTATAACTCTGTTGTGATATCTCCTTTTTTTTACTGACTTCATATTCTCCTTCTGCTACTGCTTCTTCTACATTGCCTTGTTACTTTTATCATTGAACTTCGATGCGATGATGACCCTTCTGAGTATTAGTTAAACAAAATCACTTATTTTTCATCAGAAATCACATCGCTACATCAATTATTACTGTCGAGCTTAACCAATTATCTACTTGACCTACATATTTTTGGTTTTAAAAAATGAAATGTAGGATGACTCCCACGAAAAGAATGAAGCCTTTATCAATGTCACAAACACACACAAATTGGTTTTGTAAATTAAAAACATATTTTGTTTTTCTTTTTAATACCACTCTTAATTAAATTTTCAAGAAAACAATTACAATAAAACATCAAAATTGGAAGAAACATAAAAGGCCTACATTAATCTCTAACCACTTTTTTAACTTTAAATTCTACGAAGTATATATAAGAATATTATAAATCTGAAACCAAGGAATAAAGAATTAAAACCTACACAATATATAACAACGACCTATTCAGTTAACTAAAATCAGAGTGGGTCACCAAAAGGACCAGCTCAACTTCCATGAAGAAGAAGAAAAAAACCTCTAATGAGGCTTTTTCAGTCAAAAAGGTAGAAGATCAAGTTTTACCTTTAAAGGAGTTCAAGTGTTGAGTAACAAAATAGCAGTCATCACTACTAAGAGATATCCCATCAACGAACTGAAGAACAGAGCCCCTGGCTGTCTGGTTTGAACGAACCCGTTAATGCCATTTAATGTCATCAAAATCAAATATGTTAGACCATCGTTTGAGAAGTCATCAATGATAAGTGCATGAGTCGGTTGTGATGGCAACTCGATGGAAGCTAATACGCTGATAGGATGCTGGTTCATGAACCTAAAATATGAACTCAGAGTAACCCATACGTTGATAGCGGTTTTGATTCTGTTTTGTTGGTGTCTGGTTGTGTTATGATAGCATTGCCTCCGACGATCTAAGGTGGCACAGAGAATACACATTCATAAGAATTTAATATCCATAAGAAAGCCAATTGAACCGAAAGTAGATGTATCGTGTGATGTTTGTTTATGACCGCGTGAAGACCACTTTCAAGCAGATGAAGCTAGAAGTATGAAGGATTTAAGGAAGCTAACAGAGTAGAAATGGATATGAGAAAGTTGAAATAGTATGGTCATGATTTAAAGGAATAACTATTATGATCTACCTTACAAAGAGCTCTGACCAGTAGGCAAATGATTGGCTTCGATCCCTTCTTTTGGATGAGCCACGACACCATTAGGACGCACTGAAGCTTAGTTTAATTTGTTATAGTTGGACTGTACAGCGTACCCTGCATCAAAATCTTACTTTAACATCATAAACATGTATGGGTACTTTATGTTTTATAAGAGCTTTACCTTCTTGGGTTTTTCCGAGTCAGCATAGCGTGCAGCCTTCCCAACCAAATAAAAAGGCAATTGTGCTATGTATGAATGGTTCAACTCATGAACCTTAGACATTGCCAGTGTAGGCAATGGTTCTGAGGAACGTATATCCATTTAATCGCTATGTGGGAGAATATATCGCTATTAAACGCTACGATCCAAACCACATAGGCTCATGATTTTTAAGGGAATTGTTTTAGGCATCTCGAAATTCTAACCAAACAAATCATGCTTCCAAATGAAAAGGGAGGGAAAAGCATTTCATACCAGACTAACTCAAAGCAAGCAATTGCAATCGACTTCCAAGTAGTCTATCCATGAGCATGTTGTCTTTTTGAAGTTTATGAACAACACAAATCATTGGAAAACTGGTTGATGCTTTCCCCAGAATGCTGGAAAAGTATCGGTGACCTCCATTTTCGGCAATCCCTGACTACACTACGGATGTTGTGGCCACTAGAGCTCTCCGTCTCCTTGAGGCTGTTAGATCTCACAACATCGAGAATGCCCGAAGCATCACGTACTACCAGGCTGGATCCTCGGAGATGTTCGGCTCAACTCTTCCTTCGCAGTCGGAGACGATGTTGTTTCATCTGAGATCTCCTTATGTCGTATCCAAATGTGCAGCTCATTGGTACACGATCAATTACAGAGAAGCTTACGATATGTACGCTTGCTTGGGAGTGGAGGTCACCATTTTAACTGAAATTCTTTTGGGAGTTGTGAGTTTGTAGATTAAGATATGGAGGCTTTATAAGTTGTTCGAAGAATGGCATTAGCAAGAGATGATTCGTCGTCTGTAACCCTACCATGGAAGTGGATTGGTTGGGAGGATTAATGGAGAAAGGGGGTGTTATTGGTTATATGATTTTAATAGATTTAGATTTCTAAATCAAATCATGTGTTATTGAATTTATGTTTTTAAAATACATATTGAAATCATGTGTTATTGGTTCTATGATCTTGAACTCTAAAATAAAATCAAGTGTTATTCAATAGTTAGGATTTATGTATGGATTTGATTTTAATTGGATTTAAGTGGATTTATAAGTGTTTTGAAGACAAAATTACAAAGGCTCAAATATTGAGTTTGAAGCATGTATTATGAAAGTTTTGTTTTGTTAACCACTACGAAGAAATGTCTAACAATTAGGAACTAGTAACACATGCGTCGACTTTACTTTTCATATATCACAGATTCACTCGTAACCTTCATCATAATATGTTTTTGTAACAAAAAGAGAAACAAAATTTTATTAATTATAAATTAATTATGTAAAATCCAATAATAGTAGTTTAACAAAAAAAAATCAAATAATAATAAATTCTACCGATAAAAATAAAATGTGTTATCCAATGACATTACCTTTAATCCAACCATAATGCTTATAAATAGACATGCTAATAAATACATCTTTCATACCTTATTGATGGATCACTTTGACGGTATCGTAACGGACATACTTGTCCAAGTTTAAAGATTTCTTTGATAGCTTCCCATAAATTATTTTTTTTCTTTTCGTCGTTTTACTTCTCTTTCTTGTATCAAAATGAAGAGCTTTTCAGTAATTATTTTCAAAGAGTTCAGTTATGAGCAATTTTCTTCGGCACCTTGTGTATGAATGGTTGGATCATCTACATTGAGAAACATTATTGAGAGAATTTTTGGTATTTTCAAATCTCGATTTCTTATTTTTAACTTTGCACCTCCATTTCTGTATAAGATACAAACAGATATTGCACTTGCATGTGTTGGTTTACACAACTTTCTACGTAAATTTTGCGGAACGGATTGTTTTCCCGAAGAAACGAATTCTTATGAAGAAGAGAAAGGAGGAAGAAAAAAAGATATCGAAGAAGTTAATAACAATGATGATGAAGTTTTTCCAAGTGAAAATCAACAAAGAGAACATGCTAACCAATTGAGAGCAACCATAGCAGCAGATACGTGGAGAGATTTTATATGAAGATAGAAGGGAAAAAATTGAAATGTTATTTATCTTTATATTTATTTCATATTTTATTATAAAGATTGATAGTTATTTGTTTGAAATCCATCTCTTTTCAAAATCAACCAGTTTGGTTTTGAAATCCATTTGTTTAGATTATGAAATTCACTAGTCTGATTTTGAAATCTTTGGATTTGTGAAGAAAAATCAAAATCCACTAAAATTTACAAATCTATTAAAAATCATAGAACCAATAACCCCACTAGTTTTAGATGAAGGGAAGTGAAGGGGCAAAACGAAAGGATCATCAAATCGTTGGGAAGACAAAGTGATCTTCTCATATATGCTTTGAACGTCGATTTAATTTGGGCTTATTTGAATAATTGGGCTTCAATTATTGCCGGCCTGTGAGCTATGAATAACTAACCAAGCCCTTATCTTCCAAGAATTGTAAGGTGTATTAAATGAGTTTAAGAGCTGACGTGACAACATGAGAAAATTTTGTTAAAAGCTCATGTGGATAACTTTAGGAGTCACAATTAACTCTTTTTAATTAGTATAATGATTAGTTGTTCGTTTAATCTCTTTTTTAATATTTGTATTCTTTGATGTTTTGTATAATCTCTTTTTTCAAAATTTATGTGTCTTCTGTTTCTTTTTCTTTAAAAACATGTTCAAGAGAGAAAACTCTATAACTACCATTGAATCTTCTACGGGGTGTTCATTTTTTGTGAGCTTGTAGTTTTGAATTTAATTTGAATTTGTATCAGCCAATCATATATGTGTACTTATTTATGCATGTACATGACAAGAGGAAGGGAGGTTGAAACTCGAAGAATCAGCTTGTAAAAATTAATAGCTATTAATTTCAACTACCCAACGATTATCTAATTGGTTGATCTCGGTACTAGCCAACAAACCGGTTTTTGCCCTCCTTAAAAGCAAAAGATAAGATTTGAAATTTCATGATTCTTCTTTCATTGCCAAGGTAGAGCTTAAGGAGATTTTCTATGAGTATGAGAATATGACATCGTGCAAGGTTTTGTTCTTCATTCTAAACTCATGTTCTAATAATTAGTTTATGTCACATACATTTTACTAACAAGTTTTTTTTTATTACATTTTAGGCTATGATCCAATAAAATAAAGATGAATGCACAAGGCTTGAGAAGAGGCTTTTTTTTTTCTCGCTTATTCCAACCCTGAAGAAGCTATAAGAGCTGTAAGTTTCATCTAAATTCGTAATTTTTTTACACGTTCACTAAAGATGATGATTATATGCAGTTGAATGAAATGTATAGGAAGATGATAGGAAGGAAACCTCTTTACATTTCTCCTCATCAATGCAAAGGCAACATGAGGAATATGAATGGCGTGGCAACATCTTTCCACAAGGGATAGTGCCTTTGCCATTGGATGCAACCACAATATCTTACAATGCTCCTCAAAACCAACATAAGCCTCCTCTCCTCCCTACCTCTAAGCTTACCTCTCCTTTAGCTTTGGCTGATCCAGTCAGTCGCCCACAGGTTTGTTTCTTTGTGATTTCCTCATTCTTTTTCTATCTCATTCATTAGTTGCATTTGAGTAGAATTGTTGATGGAACCATGCATCATGTCAGATGCTTGGGTAGCGGCTTTACCCATTTTTGGACAAGCAGGAGCTAGTTCATGATGCTAAGGTTACTTGTATGTTGTTAGAGATGGACCTAGTCGAGATCTTGCATCTTCTTGAGTCATCTGAAACTCTCAGCGCTAAAATTTCTGAGTTTTGGATGTTCTTAGACTCTAATCCACCAGACGCGTCGATGATGAGTTTGCTCTTTCCCCAATTGAGTGAACTTCAAAGACGATATTTTTTCTTCTAGCTTTTATTTACTGTTGTTCAAGAACAATTGGAGAAGCTTATCTACGATATTTTTTCACCTGCTACTTTAGTCATCCTTCTCGCCAAAAGCAACAACACTACCAGTTGTTATGGTATAATTATTGTTACCACAAGGAATAACGTGCTGCCTTTAATGGAGTAATGAAACCTCAACATCTTGCACATGAGAAAGGATTATCAGAGATGTTTACCGCAATGAATAATGTGTTGCCTTATACGGGTAAGATTTGTGATGTTGTAAATTGTAAGCAATGAAACATATTTGTTTCATCACCGTTAATCATTTTTTTATTTTGTGGATGAAGTTGAGAGAATAAGGAAACAAAGCGAAAGAGTGTTACCTTTAAAATAATAGCCACACCTTATGAGAGTATGACTCCCAAATAAAAATCGGCCCGGTTTTGCCACGTCGAGAGCTTTGGATGATTTTGTCCTTAAAAGTTAGGTGTCATGGCGACTCATCCTTAAAAGTTATGATTTTGATTCCAATGGGTTATGTATATATTTTTATCTTTACACTGTATAAATCCATCCGAAAAGATAACAAAATAAAATTTTAATATCCTTTAAAATTATTTATTTTTCTATACCTCGGGAAAAAACAAAATATAGTCTTACCGAAAAATGAAAATTAAATTTTTTGAATCTGAATAAAAGCACCATGGCAAAAAAGTTTACTAAACGTGAATTCGTTTTGGGTGGAGGAAGATATTAAAATAGTTTGGGGTGGTTCGGCTTCAACTCTGGTTAGGTAGATGGCCGATTGAAAAATTAACTCCATCTCATTGCCACTCTCTTGTGACGTGGGTATGTATTTATCATGCTTTATAAGATCTACCAAAATTTTGGATTATAGATGTATTGATGGGTGCAGGAAATGCTTCAACTAACTGATAGATCGAAGCTTCCAAACACCATGGATCCTTTTCTAAAGAATACAATCGATATGGAGCACTTATACCGGTTTGGTTTCAAGTTATAACCAGTTTAAGTACATATTGTAGTTTACACGCCAAGCTATGTAAATGAATTTACATTTTAAGATATTGCATTATATGGTTCAATTTTATAAATTATTATCGAAATCAATTCATGCCCGTGCACGACACGTACCAACGCATAGTTAAAATCCATAAGTGAAGATGGTAGAGCTGAGTGAGATCACGATGTGCTTTGGTTCACGAAACAAATAGTTAAGCCTATAAAGCTACGACTTTCGCTCTCTCTGTCAAAGTTTCCTCATACTCGATTTGTTTTTTTTTGTTAAAAGATATTCAATTCAAAAGTATAGTAAGTTTACATGATAAGTCTTAAGGATCTTATAGAAAGATAAACTTTGCATAAAAAAGCTCATGATAATTGAAATGTCAAACCTATGAATGAACTTAAGAAGAGATTTAGACAACCAAACAAAGAAAGATCGAGTTAGTAACTAGTGATAGGAACCACAACAAAATCAACCATTTTTCTTCTATCTTTTACCGTCGTTCATTTCAATTTTTTAGTACTTGAGCGGAGGCTTTGTCACCCTCACACCCCTTTGTTAAACGAAGAGAGCTCATCGACTCTCAACTTCATCCACATCACCTGACACAATACGAAAAGGATTCTTAAATGCACCAACATACGACGTTTTGGTCAAGGGATTAACTTTTGAAGCTTTTACAACCTCAGTGCTGATAATGTTTGAACTAAAATTCCCTAGTGCATACTTGGGTGGTAACAGACTGAAAATCTACTAATGGGAATAAAGTTTCTAAATATTTTAGCAATTGAGTTATATTTGCATGTTGTGACGATGAAGAAGAGGTGGTAATTGTATACCTTGCAGCTGAAGTATCTTCGCAATATGTAGAAGTATCACGAGTAGTGTACACTTATTGAGAGCCATTATTCGGGATTGTGTATTTGCCACAAATATAACAGTATGTGTGCCTTCTGATTCAAAAGCAACTTCATGACCATGTACGTTATATATTGGTTTGATTCTCAAATCCAAATATATCATTTTTACAAGTCACCTCCACCAAGTCAAGTTTTTTTTGCTCATTTGCTTATATTTGGGTGCATATAGAATTTACTTGTGATACTTAAGGCATTGAATCATTTGTTGAAGAAAAAGCAAGGTGTTTGTGTTTATCTGCGAGTTCTTTATTCTTGATAGATGTTGAAGAGGAATCTCCATTATCGTTTTCTTGAATAATTAATGTGATCAGTATCCACAATAGGTGTACCAGCACTAATACCTTCAGTTGTTGCCTGCAAACTTGCATTTTCGTGGTTTAGAAGTCAAAAAACACATGGTAGCCCAATTTTTAACCAGATAGACTAACTGCAAGTGCACAGTAAACGACTCATGATATGCGGCATCAAATCCACAAGGATCAATGATCACACATAGAGAAATATAATCAATTACGAGCTAAGGTGAATAAAAGCAAAAAATAAAAGCAAGTAAAGTAAGAAAGCAATGAAATCACGGGGTTGTAAACGATAGATGAAAACATAGGGCATAAGGAATTCTCAGGGAAATCACTTCAATGTTGATTAGGATAAATTAATAAGGGATCATGATTAAGAACCATCTTGAACTCCAAATAAAAAGATAGAATCAAATAATTCTGTAGCGCTAATTCCCTATATTGTAGAATCCTAAATACTAACTTTTATTGTATTTCAAATTCTAAACATGCACTAGATTCGTGTTTGATATGTTCCCAAAGCGCAATAACATCAACTTTCGTTGGCTAAGAACACTTTGCCTATTTAAAGTTTTTTCAGGCATTTAATCAAACACTTTCAGGTGTATCAAACATCCTAACATCAGATATTAAGTCTTGAGTCTAATTTCAGCATTAAGATCAACTTAGGATGAAAATCCAATTGATAAATCCCCTAATCTAACAACCTAACATCAACAAATCATGAAATCCCCTATGAGAAACCCTAAAACCAATTGATCAACCACTCACACATATTCAAAGAACAGTCACAAGACAAATCAATGAGAAACATTATGTAATTGAATAGAATATGAAAAGAAGGTTCATAAATCTTCTCCAATTCGAGGTACAGATGAAAAATCTTCTCCTTTGGATTACAAAAATCAAATGTATGCTCTAGAACTTAGGAAATAGCTCACTTAACCTAAAAATAAGAGTTATGAGTGTTATATAAGTATCCAAGTCGAGTTGGGTCTTTTTTATGGGTATGAATCATTTTTTTGGAAATTTTCTGCGAGCGGACAAAGATCGGTCGATCCATAGACAAGTCAAGTTGTGACTTATTTTTTTTTTGCGTCCGTCTTTTTGTTTCTAGCTTGACAGGTGTTCACGGAAACAACCATAACTTTTGATCGCATTGTTGGAATTCCTTCAAACCACCTCCATAAGAAAGCTAACTCACGTGGCTATCTTTTGTAAAACTTTCAGCTCGATCTAGTGATGGAAACTCATGCCTTAAAGTCTTAGCATGATTCAACATTCCAAAATTTCCATTTTTGATCCAAATTACTTCGTTTTATTCCAAAGCAATCTAAACATGTAAAACCACTAAACAAGACTTAAAGACTATCAAACATGATAAAACAACCTTTTTCGTTTAAAACTCAAGTAAAAACTCGTAAAATCACAACACATCTACACACCTATTCCTTATGGCCCAAATTACCACTTCTTTCACATGTAGATGAAATCCATGTGTACTCAACATTAACCAGATAAATACTACCATGTTTATCATCAAGAGCTATAATCTTTGCGAAATCTCTTTCTAGCTTCATTTCAACTAACACTTTTGATTCATCCATATTTGTGTGATCCAAACAAGGTTTATGTGTTAAAATAGGTTCTCCAAGACCCGAGACAACATGACTTATTCCTACTCGAGAATAGCAACAATCAGGTATTTTCTTCAAACTTACCCCAAATCATAAGTGTTGATACTTTTGGAATTTTAAATGAACCTGCTGGAGTGCAAGGCAATACAAGTAATAAGCAATGATCTGTGTTTCGCACCCCTCTTTGAATAAACCAATTACTAGTAGGTTCATGTGGGATATCGAACATAAATGATAAATCACCAAGCTTCTTACATGATATCTTAGAGCTCCTTCCCCAAATCATGTTCACTACGGCGTATACTAGACCACCAGGTGGTAAAGAACACCTATGGAATTTTTCTATGAAGTATTCATCTTTCTTCTCATCTCCAAGCCTCAGAACTTTAGAAGCGATTGATACCTCTGGTGTGCCATCTAGGGCAGTAAATGGGTGATTCTGCTCAAAAGATATTACATGACTATGGGCTTAATCTCACTACCCACCTGAACCTCAGACTTCCATCTGGCTTTAGTTCGGGTGATGGTAGTTTCTCTATTAGAAGAGGCATTGATTGTGTTGATTTTTTATCCTTCGATTGCTTTTTTAGGATCCCACTGTTGAAGGTTGCCTCAAGAGCAACTGTTTTTTTATGACAAGCATGGGGTCCTAGCCTCTTTTCTCAGGGGTGACATGAGGCTTGAGCACAAGTAGTTTTGGCCATGACCCTAACGACGACACATATATAGGAGGAGTAGCAACAAGTACAGTCGGTGCAGGAGCACGAGCTGATGGAGGCTCTAGATTTTGGTTTCCTTCAAGAGTTGAAGCCTTCTGTGACATAGGAGAGTTAGATCCAACCAATGTGTAACTCCATCATCGGTGACCCACACGATTTGATCAGAGATGAAATCTACAATTGCTACTATGGGGGTTTGGGTTTCAGAATCATCGTGGTGCTTAGATAGACGCTAAGTTGACGTCCCTCATCTCCTGTGGAGGAGGCGGTGAGGTTAGAATCGACATTGGTGGCTGTCAATTAAAGTTTGATTCCAATTTAGTGTGTCGTGGTTTTGGTTGTAAGGAAAGAAAAAAATTGTTTTTTTTATCACGTATATCTAATATATAAGTAGCAATTAAAAAATGACTATCAAAGTCTTTAGAGAATAAATTGAAAGGGGAATTTAAAAAGTGACAAAAAACTATTAAGATAATAACATAACCTTTTTATAAATAAAATAACGATGCAATTTTTGTACCCATTTGTCCACTTGATCCTCTCGCATGTGGGTAACTTATGTTTTCCTTCCTTTCTTTCTTTATTATTTTTCTCCCTCCTCTCAATTCAGCCCTATAATATATTTTTTTATCACTCCAGTCCTATAATATTTATTATCATTTTAACATTAAAAAAATTATGAAAGAAAATTTGAAATACACAAAAATGTAGATTTTTTCCAAATAAGTCACGCTTTGAATATTTTTCAAACGAATATATATTTTTAAAATAGTACATGATCAATATATTTTATTAATACTATATTAAATTCTAAATAGTAAAACTATTACTAACTCTTTTACACTAAATCAATTTGGTTCTCAATCGTCAATAAGTTTCTCTCTCTTTCTGTGAGAAGAAAACCTAGATCTACAACCATGGTCGACGTCATCATTGAAGACCCGCCGGAGTCACACGACCCTCCAGTCATACCTTCGTCGCCAGCCACCTCTCTTGTGACGTTTCTCGCCGTCCCACTTTTGTTGTCACCAGTCAACTTACCATCGCCGCCGCAAGCTCTTTGAACTCGTGAAGCTTGCTCATACCTCGTCACTCTTACTTACTTCTTCAGATCTGATAACGATGTCAGACCTAGACGGCTCTCTTGGAATTTAGTCAAAGATGTGACCCTTTTCTGTGGCCTGACTGGACCCTGCCGATTAGCCTTCTCCCTTTTGGGAAGATCTATTGGATCGTCTCTTCACACGGTGTCTGTTTCCCTCCGCGAGATCCTCCTCCTCGCCTCAACAGCTCTACTGGTTCGTCATCTCCCCAGATAGCTTTAAGAGATCTCTACTCTTCAGATTTGTTTCGTTCAAATTTTGAGTTTGGCTTCTCTGCCTCGTTTGCCGTCTCTCCTCAGCCACAACCACCAATTGCCTTTTCCCCTCAACCGTCGTGTCACATGAGATCTATCTATCTCCCTATCCGTGATAGATCAAGTGTATCTCATACCGTGTTTGGAATCGAAGATCTACCGCATCTAATATTGGAGATTGTCCCCTATTTCTTTCCCGGCCTTCACCGGAGTTGCTTATGGCTCTCGGACATATGCCATCTCCGCCGCCAAATAGATCTCACCGTCAACTTACGAAGCTACCGTCGTGGGGCCTGAGTGTTCCAAAAACAAGAAGAGTTATGGGCCCGAGCCATTTAATTCCAATAAGTGGATTCTCCATATTTGTTCCAAGCCCATTTAAGCAACATGTAGAAGTATCAAAATTTGTATGTTTGCTAGAATCAGTCCTAGTATACAAACTGACTTCATTAGTTCTCCTCTTGTCAAGTTCTCGGTCTTAAAATCTGATGAACTGTTTATTTTAGTAATTGAAGATTCGGATATGAAAATTTCATATCTTCATTATATGAATTCAATTATTCATAATTCCTCTATTATGGAGAGTATTTGTTCTGATTTCCGGGATTTTGGGAGATTTGATTTTTTCGGTTTGATTGGATTGTTTTAGCAGATCTTTGGATTCACTCCGATTTCCAAAAATTTTTTTTTAAAAAAAACAATAAAATCGAGATCTCTTGGTGGGTTTTAAGGATTTTATTTGATTTTTTTTCTAACAATAACAGATTCTATTTGTTTTGTTGATCTATTTTGCAGGTTTAGATCACATAACATCTCCTAAAATTAAGGTTTATTGCCGAAAATTTTAAGAGATTGGAAGGAAGAAATTTTCGGTAAACATGTCCGGATCTGATAAGGATTCTTCTACGGATCCCGTTTTGATTCCGCCCAATAAGCTTTGGGTTGAAGTTATTGTAGCTGAAACTATCAAAAAGCTA